>JAVQJG010173927.1:0-35913 GCA_036024015.1 Craterocephalus amniculus
CTCCACAGCCGGCTGTGTTAAACATTCAGCTACCATCTCCAACCCAATAAATATCAAGTGACAAACTGAGCAAAACAATAGCAAGTGAAGCAAATCTGTGTATTTCCGTGCCTCAGCACATGTGCACATGTCTGATCAACACGACTTCCTCATCCCTTCCCTGCAAAACTTTTTCGCTCTTTTCATAAATTATGCATGAGAGAAGCTGAAGATCTCTCATTAACATGAAATAACAATTTGCTAATTTACGGAATCTCCTAATTACTTGCCTTATTTGCCGTGACCGTATTAAATATTCATAAATATGTGATTATTTCTTTGATTTGACTGCCGTTTTAGTTTACTCTGATATTTTCCCCCAACACCCGCTTGTGCTGCGGGTGCAGTGCAGGTGTAGAGCAATGAATGATTTAGTATATTCATGTTAAGAACTTTTCATTTCTGTTCACCTCATTTCACATTGTCTATATTCTAAGAGTTGATGATGTGAATGTTTTCTATATGTGGAAAGGTTTCTGGCTGCTAATATCTGAGATCATATAGTGAACTTATCTATCTGTGGCTCTTAATGTGCAGATAAAAGGTTTGAAGCATTTACTTCTATGTTTTAAAGTTATTATAGGTAAGGTTCGGTATCGGTACCGATGCCACTCTAAAGTACTTGTACTCGTTAAATTCAATCAATACCGGGAACTATTTCTTAGGCACAGTGTTTAATTTCACTTGAAATTTTAGTTATGTTGTCAATTTTATTTATATTTCTTTTCTCATTTATTTCACCATTGTTTATTGTAAAAAGTAGAGAATAAAATAAAACCTTTCTTACAATTCATGGCATTTTTTAGTGTTGTAGTGAAGTAGAAGTATTAGTATCGGCCCTTGGTATCAGCAGGTACTCAAGCCAGGTATTCAAGTATTCAAGTATTGGTATCTTATGGGTTTGGAAAAAAGTAGTATTGTTGCATCCCTAATTATAAGCTATGACTTGGAACTATTCAGAAAATCTTCAGGTAAAGTACTTTAAAATAACACAACAATGTTAGTAAGGAGTACAAAGTTAGGCCATGCAAACATGTGGAATCTGATGTGGGTGCAGTTTAATTTCAGCACACGTCAAAATAAAAAATGCTCTCAATTCATTTTGCTTCCATCCAGAACTAATCATTTTGTTTTCCATTTTGCTGCCTATAAACTGAATTTCACTTCACTCTATTTCAATTTAGCCATGAAGACTGACAGGGAGAACAAAAAGAAAAGAGTTCATCTCTGACTATCTCGTCTTTATTGCAGCATCCAGTTGTCGGAAGAAGTCCTGGCCAACTTGTTGGAAGAAAGCGAATTCTTGGATCCCATCTGGGACGTGTAGATGAGGTCTCTTGCTGTCATCGCGTCTGTTGTCAAGACTGTGTTTAACCTCAAATCTATGGCTTTGTTATATCAGAGTTAATTACAGATATTTTCCCCCATAGTGAGTGACGTTGACGAAAACGCTAAGCACAGGCAATTTAGCTCTATTTGCAGATTAATTTGGGCCCACCTGTGATGCTTGGTGTGTTAAGTAGGTACATCAGTTTTAATTACAGACCTCACAGAGTGGGTTTAGTGAAATTACAGTATTAATTATCACATTTACCAGTTATCAGAGTGACAAACGGTTGTGGAGAAGCGTTTTCCTCGAACCTCCTGTTTCTCCAGGCAGTAGCTTCACTCCCGTCCTTCAAGCAACCTTCAGACAGGTGTGTGTGATGGAAGGTTCCTGAAAGACGCGTTTACCTTGATTTACCACCTCTGATGAACTGTCAAAGATGGATGTCATTTCTGAAGTTTAAAGCTGCAGCTTTATGTTTCCCTGCCATATGGTAAAACTAGGTCAAATGATGGGAAAGAGAAGAAAATACACGAAACAAAGCAGTTACTGCCATCACAAACATAAAAAAAATAACACTGTCCACATCATTACCCTCTTCATTCAGTCAGCTACATTAATCTCTTCAAGGGTTTTATGATTCAAGCTTGACTGCCATCTCACAGAGAACATTGTGACTTTTGACCCATCAGATCATTATAAATAGAGTCCATATAGAATGAATGATAGATTTGAAACATTCATCTTTTACTTGTTCGTATGAGGTTATAGTTCACAAAGCAATGAGCAGCTTTTTGCAGAAGGTTGCTTTATAAAGGGAATACATACTTACTGATTTTATTAACAAGTTAGAGGAACTTCATGTTCATAATCTAAAAGACGTAGGCTACTTGCTCATTTGTTTTTTTGAAAACGTCGAAGTGAGACAATGAGATGACAGCCTGCATCTGAAATACAAATGTAGTGAAAGACAAATAAATCTTTGAGACATAAATCTTTGAGAAATCAAAAGCTCTGTCAGTCTGGATTGAATACAGTCCACAAACAGGGCCATCATGAAGAGAACACATCTGGTTAAGAGCTAGTTCTGAGCATTATAGTCTTTAAAACCACGTATGCTTTAATGGTGCTTTTTCTTATTAGATTATGAGGCAAAAAAATACTGTGTTAGGTTTTTTTAACCTTGTTTATTTTTTTTTTTACAAATGGCTCTGCTAGCCTGTGCTGTTCCTGCTGGATCACTTTGTCTGAAAATTGAAGCCACAAGAGAAAGACAATACTGAACAAGAAAACATTTGTCATGAAATGCTCACAATACAGTTGACCTGCAAACCTGTTTGGTGTCATCACCTAAACAAATGCCTTGTGTTTAATGTACAGCTGGTCCAAATAATTCAATGGTGCGTGTATGTGAGGCCTGAAAGAAGAGTGTCTACATTTTGTCGGAGGCAGATGCTTGGATGTCATTCATCAGGGAATTTAGTTTTTTTCTTTTAAATTATTATCAATGACTGCTTCTTTGTTTGTCAGTGGGGATATATTCCTCAGTAGCCTATATCATGCTGTGCTTATGATCTTGTTTTAATTTGTTTAAGGGTGTTGATGTCTGGCTCTTTAGCAATCCTCTTGGTTCTTTTATATATTCTAAGATTTATATGTATTTGTACGTACAGTATATGCTCATTTTCAACATACTTTTAACTGTTAATTAGTTAGTAGAACATTAAAAACGGTTCACATTTCTTGCTTTGCGTTGTATTTATTTAATATCATGTAAACTTATACACAAGTGAGGTACGTTGCTTAGGGGTACTTTGATATGTACGAACTGTAAGATTACCGGTCATAGTTTTGAGTTACTGTCGGAAATTTACTAGCTACTATGGGTCAATTCTGGTTAAACAACAAAAAAAGGTTAAAAGGATACCAGTCACTTAGTTTAACAAGTGTCATCACACTCCTGGTGATTGTTAAGCTACATGCTGCATCTTTATATTCACATAATGCTACTTGGAATTTTCATCTATTATTTAATCATTTAATAAAAAAATCTTTAAAGCAATAAACTAAATGAAGACCGGATCAATTTGATTATACATAATGATTTGTAAGAATTGTTTCAAGCTGAGAAGCCTTTCCCAAAAATATCAAAAGAAATGCTTTAAAAAGAAAAAAGCATGCTAAAGTAAAGCACTGAAAGTCATGTTGTGCATGGTGTTTGATGAATCTTACAGCCAAAGTCTGAGCTCACAGACCGATGCATGTGTCGTACCAAGAGGTCCAAGGCAGAGCTGAAATGTGTCCAGCACTGGAACCAGAGAGAGAAGGTCCTCGTTTAGCTGTTGGCTGATGTTCTCTCCCACCAAAGTACCATATTAATCATAATCACACAACACCATTAGACTATGTCATTCTATTAAAGAAATCACATTATCATACATTTCATTAATTAAACTCAAACCAGGGCCATCCAGAGACAGAAGAAGAGGTGGGGGTGGATGAGGGGGCTCAGAGGCCAGGACTCTTCACCACTCCACTCACCATCTCTCCAAAGTGAAATCAAGGGGACACATTTGCATGTTACAGGCTGAAACTAGAGGCTTAGACAATGGAAGCTGATGATGGAGGTGGAGTGGGGAGTCTGAGAAGCAGCGAAATCCTCCTGACAAGTGTCTTCATGATGGAGAAACAGCAGCAGGAGAGGAGAGGAGGCCCATCCTTAAATTTTAATCACAGACAGGGTCATGGGGTGACTCTGTATGGTATGATGAGGATGCAAGTGATGTGATGCCTCCCCGCTGAAACAAACACACTTCAAGTAGCTGTGAAGAGACACTAGGGCTACTGATACCTCTTGCAAAAGGAAGTATGCACTTACTGTCACCAAAAAGGCAGCACAAGGCCCCGTTCACTCCTGTTTTTCACCTGCAGTAATGAGGTTGTTAATAACACCAACAGAAAGCAGTATGGGATCAAAGTTGACCACTTTTCTGTGTCTGTGTAACAACTTTCTTCTTATTATGTGGCATTTTTATCTTGAAGTCAGTCTAATTCCTCTTTTTGTTCTTCTCTTCATCCCTTCCTCCATCTGCCCGTCTCTGCTGCTCCCTCTCTCCGTCTCCCTGGGTCTGATTAGCATGTGTAGTGTATGTTCCCGTCACGCTGTAGTGTTGACCTGTGCTGTCATCTCCCTGATTACCTCCCTGATTCACTTTCCTTGTTTAGTAATGTGCAATCAATCATAATCAATTAGCCAAAATGTTGAATCATTAAAACCATTATCATTAATTAAAATAATTATCACTTTCTGCCAATGCTTCATTACCAGTGTTGTCTAACGTGTCTGCCATACACCAGACTTTCCTGCCGCTGTTTTTTTTCTTCTTTTACAACTCGGATTTCTAAAGTTATCTTTACAGCTCATGTGATGCATATAAACAATTATCAGTTGCTTCCATTTTGTTTATGGTAATTATTGCAGTTTTGAAATGTTTTCTGTATGCGAAGAGGCTGAAAGTTATGTGGTTATTAATTTGCTAGGAAAACAAAGTTGCAACATTGCAAGTGTGAGAATTAACTATAAACTTTCTAAAAGCACAGAAGCGGCTCCTGTTGTCATCAACTGAAATGATTTCTGTGACGTCCTCTGCATCTCTCAGTCTTTTCCTCCACCTCAAACCTACTGCAGCTCTAATCCTTCAGCGGATGGCACCACGATGACACAAGAAATCCTTAATGATGTGTAAACATCCAGGGAGAAGCAGGGTCCTCGTCTAAAAAGCCCCGAAGGGAGAAACAGAGCGGCAGAGTAGACATGCAACTCAGTCCGGGGTGCTGCCTCGACCCTTGTAATTCCACCTGATTGCTAGCCCGCTTCTCCTCCGTGGGCCCGCTGAAATCTGGAATAGACCTGTCACTCCCTAACGCTCAATAATTGCTTGTGTCAAAATTTCCTTTAAAGTGAGCTGCAGACCCTGAGGGTGAAAAGGATGCAGTTGAGTGTACGTAAGAGATTTGCAAGGCTGTATAGGCGTCTGTTTTTTTATTTTTTTTTCTCAGTCCAAACCACTGGGCAAAGAGGGGTCTCCTCGCTCGCCTGCCCCTTTGCTGTGGAAGAGCATCGCTCACTGCCACCTGGCGAAAGCAGGCGTCTCATTGGGGTCATGCCACCCCCACTGGAATGTGAGTCAAAAGGAAATGGGCCTGAACATTGCACAGTATCCCCAGTCTGAGCTTCATTAAGCCAGGCATGCTCTCTCTGGGATTGATGTCCATTATTGCACAGAGCACAATATAAGACCATCCACCGAGCACACTGGCTCATGAGCTACATCCGAATAATCAAGAAGATCCTTTTTTGTGCTTCTTGTGATATTTCAGTAAATAAACAATTAAAAGATTTCATTCAAAGGATCAGAAGAAATCACGCACTAATTATTTACCCATATGTTTGGCTTCTTCATCCCATTGCTGCCCTTGGCACAGCCTGGCATGAAGGGAGGTCCCGCAGTGAGGAACCACAAAAAACAGGCTGCGAGACAGGAGGAGTCTCAGAACATGTGGCATCCCTCTTTTCCTGCACAGAGAGGCCTTCTAATCCTTCACTGGAGCCCATCATGTCCACCTGATTCCATTATTCGCAATTGGTCTCCAGGAATGATTGTAATTGTGTCTCATTTAGGGCTTTGAAGTGTGAAAGCAAAGGACTAAAACTGTGGAACTAAATGAGAATGGAGATAGATCTTCAAAAGTGATCACTCTAAAACCTAGAGGAAGGTCAGAATAGCTTGTGAAACACAAACCTGAGGATCCCTTTGTTATCTGGTGAAATAATCTAACAAGAACAAGTAACCATAAATGCACAAAAATACATCCCATTCAGTCATGGTTGCCTCCATCTCTGCCTGTTTATAAGGAAGAGCTCTTCTTGGTGTAAGAGTGAAAGAGACAGGCTGGGCTGGCTGTCATGTCATAAAGGATGCAGTCAGAGAGAGCAGACATGATTTCATGGCTAATGATTCCTGCACTAATATCAGTGTGGGCTGCAGAGGGGATAACCAAGTTGAGCTGTCTTAGCTCAAATGATTCAATTAGGCCAGCTGTCCCTATTTGTCATGGCTCAACTAGCTTCTAGATTACCTTTCCAGAGTGCATACGTGCCTCTGCACTGAACTTACCAGCTCAACAGTTTCATGAAAAAAAAGAGGGGGAAAAAAAGACAGAGAATTAAAGAGGGGGGAGATCAGAGCGATGGAGGGGAAGAAGTGGAAGAAAGAATGCAGTCATAAGCATGTCATCCACTTAAACTCTGAGGCCAATTACAGAGATGAGTATGAGTTTTTGTTTTGAGGATCTTTGTGAAGTGATGGTATAGCTTCAGAGCATGCTAGAGTAATTTGAGAGATGTTATGCACAGAAATTTGCTCTGCTAAAAAGCACAAGAGACAGTAAGATAGTGTGGGAGTAAGAGAAAAAAGTTTGGAAAAAATTCTACCTATACTCCTGAAATTATTAAACATTATCACTCTTTGGGTCTACATATAAGAATATCCCAAACATCTTTGACATCAAAATATTGAATAAAACCATAAAACTGTGGTAGAAATCTTTTATTTTTTTCTATGTATGATTTTTGTGGGTTGAGGCTCAATTAGATAAGATGAGCATTAAATTTAAAGAAGAATTAGACTCATTAGTGTTGATTGAGTTGATGACTCCAAGGGCGATGTCTTCCTCCTTTCACTGTAACGTAGTTAAATGTAAATTTGTGTCAACTAACCTCATCAGATGTAATTAACACAATTGTCAGTTTTGGGTCAGGGAATTGAAGACAAGGATCAGCATAGTAAAATGGTAAAATATCTCATTTATTAGGGCTAATTAGTAATGTTAGCATTATTAACACTGTCATGTGGCACCTATAAAGTAAGAGAGTGACTGCATTGCTGTACAGCAGACAGTAAAATGTGTGGTAGAGTGCGATTAGACATGCTTTTTTATAACTCAAGTAAATAACATCCCATTAAAAGCAGGGACATAACATGGGCTGTTGTAAGCGTGCTCAATGCTTATGCGACCATGAAAGTACAATTATGTTTCATTTTTCACTTCTTCATGGCTAAACAGCATCACGGTATTGTTCTCCACAGAAACAACATTAGTGCAAGAAATAAAGGGTTTTAACCTTGTTGCGACATCTTAGCCTAATGGGACAATGGTCCTTAAAAATGTTTGACTGTCCTGCTTATGGTCTGATAACAGAAATAGTGGAGATAATGAGATAACAGTGCTGTGTACATCATTGCAGCTTCTCATTCTTCAAATAAAATAATGATGTTTTTTTTTTCTTTTTTTTTTATAGCAAAAATACAGTCTCCTTCAAAAACACCACAAAAGAAAAAGCAGTTTTTCATTTAAAACACTAGCCCTCTAAATTACATCTGATCGGCAAGTGTCTTTTAGTTCTAATGGTAGATTACATAAACTAAAACCAAAATATGAAGATTAAATTTTATCTGACCAGTAAAATCTCTGATAATTGGCAGAAAATTTTATTTATTAAATTTATTAAACTTTAATTTATTAAAATTTGATTTTATATGAAAATTGTGCAGTTTTCTTTGTTATCATAAGATAACAATAATAATCATATTTTTATTAACTGTCTGCTACTACTACTACTACTACTACTACTGTTAAATAATGATGGTGATAATAATAATAAAAAAAATAATAATAATAATAGCAACAACACATCTCTCTCTCTCTGGAGCTAAGATGAAACACTAAAGAGTGACAGTGACACAGGTACAAAAAAAAAAACGGTATAAAATGCCAAAATAAACCCTCATTTAACATTAAAAGATCCTCAAACCCCTAAAGTTATCAACGTTTGATAGGAATAAATACTGGCTCTTTCATTGTCACATTTCCTGATGTGTGGTTAAATGCACTGATGTATGCACTTTAGAAATGGAGTGCAGTTTGTTAGCCCGATCACTTTGTTTCTCCTGCGCCATATAGAATAAGGACAAGCTTATCTCAGGGCTGTCAAAGCTCTGACTGAGATCAGCCTTATTACAATGATTGAGAGAGCTGGCCTTTGCACCAGGAACACACTCCGAAGGGACTGAAAAGGCCGCACTCATACAACCGAGTTTACACATTTGTCTTCGTTAATCCAATTCCATTGTCTTTTGTCAGTTTCTCAATCGAACAATTACACAGTTATATCCTCAGTGAAGACATAAAATGACTAAATTGTTGGAGGTCGCAGAATAGATACAGAGCTTCATGTTGTTTAAAACAAAATCCCCCAGATGTCTTTGTTATTGGCCATTTGAACATCAAGAATGAAAAGACTGTTGAATCAATCACTGACTAATCGTTCCCTTGCTGTCATCTCACAACCCATTTCATTCAACATAAAAAAATGCTTTAAAAAAAAATAAAAATCAATCTGTCAGTTTGATTTTCTCCTTACTTCTTAAGAATACATTTTTTCAAAGGTAAATGCCTCGATATTGAATTATCTTTTATTAATTCACCATATGCTGTCAGCATGCTAATTTGCTGTTGAGATCTTTAGCAGGCGGGCCAAATAGTGACTAACACTCAGTCTCGACAAGCCAGGGAATACAGAACGTCATAACTGCCTTATCTTTAGAGATGGAGCGAGGTGTCAATGACACTTCTGCTGTATGCAGGCAGCAGCTGAGCTGTGAGTTGTCCTGGCACACAGCACAGACTTCCTGGCCAGAGCCTGCAACTAGGGTCTTTAGCTTTTTCTTCCTTGAATATTTCAATGATACATTCAAATCCTGTGCATGAATGTTACATTTTTTAGTGCCAAATATGTTTTAGTTATTTTCTACTTTAAGTTCTTGTTGCAAGTAAAGCAAATGCTTCATAAATTTTGTCTTTCCTGTGGAATTGTGCAGATGGTTCTCAAAAAGCATTTGTTTAAGCTCAAACCAACATAAATCATGATATATTTAATCTTGATATTAATTTTTGCAAGGAAATACTTCAGATAGATAGAGAAGCTTGACGTGGCAGAGACTGAAACCTCAAGATTCACAAACTCTTGAAAAAAATCTTAAAGTAGAGGCAGACAGGGGGGACAATGGGTGCCAATGATATAAGCAAGGCACTAAAGGTAAGAAGAAGCCTGAACGGTCCCAGTGAGGCTGTCATCTGAAATCCAGATGATCACAGACAAGCTTAATAGTAGGAAGTAAGATGTCTAGAAATTCACCAACATAGAGATATTCTGAAAGGTCAAAGAGACAAATATGACAGTGTTGGAGATTGTGTCTGTAAAAATGTTAAAACTTAACATCTAACAAAGGGGCATTTGTTAGGATACCTGCTGCACCAGAAGAGGGTTTTCCATTTATTCAACAAATAATGGGAGAAAAACCAGTGACTTCTCACACCCCATTCAAATTTTTTTTTATCTTGCATTTCAAATAATGAACATTTCAAAATGCTGCTCACATTTCTGCCATACTCTATCAAAGTAAAGCAGTCACATAACAAAAAAACTTCATGAAATCTTTTTGGGTTTTTTGTGAGTCACTATGTCTGGTTTGTCCAGTTTGTCCAGTTTTAGGTGTAAAGTTGATAATGTGGGACTGTAACAATGTGCTTACTAGTGTCCAGTTGTTTCTCATGTTTCTCAAGTTCTCATGTGGGTTCAGTCTGTTTGCTAATTTGTTCATTCATGAGCCCCCCATTCATATTTATTGATATTCCTCTGCAACGTAAACTCATTAATTCCTGTGGATGTAAATATTTCAAAAGGGTGCATGAAACTTTTCCACTTTGGAAATGGCATCAATGTTGAAAATGTTCAGCTTTAGTGGTGGATCTTAAAGAAAGACCAGGATGTTGGATAAACAAAGTAATGTGCAGGCTAACATATTACTAGATTGACAATTAAACTATAATCTGAACCTGTATTCAGCTTGAAATGTGGGGTCCTATTCACACTCTGAAATCATAGGAAGCTATGAAATATGTTGACCACAACATTGTGTTTTAAACATCTTACAACAGCATCTAACAGCAAGCTCAAATCCAAGTCCACTATACCTTGCCTGGCAAGAGAATAATGACAGAGTGAGGGATGATGGAAAACCTCCTCACCTGCTCCCCTCACCCCTCCTTTTCTCTTCCTTGTGTACCTGTGATACAAGGCTGCACTGCTTCACGGGTGCAGCTGAGGCCATGCCAAAACCTAATTTGGAACATGTCCAGCACCTCATTGGAAAGTAATGGTTTTCACTGAACTGAGTTATGACCAGCTGTTTGCAGACAGTCTGTGACATACTGATGGAGCAGAACACCGTATGTTGCTTTCCAAATCAAATGATACAAGGAGTGTGACAGTGTGGAGAAACATCTGTCATTAGCAATTTTCAACACGCTCCACTAATTCTGGACAAAATACGGCTAATGAAGTTACTGCAGGAAACTTCAAATATTGTCAGAGCAACAAGGCCATAAGAAGCCAAAGCTCACCAAGGCTTGTAATCTGATTCATTTGCTGTGAGGGGAAAAACAGAGGAAGGAGGATAATTGTTTTTGATCACGATGTTTTAAATGCAAATCACAAACGCTCTTCTTTAATCCCACAACAAAAACCTTTGAAATCAAGGACGAGGGGGTGGTTTGCTCTCCTTTATTGATGTCCCCTCCCTTGTTGTGTTGCTCTATAGATGGAGTTTCCATACGGGAGAACACAGAAGCTTTGATGGACCTGGCAATCAAGTTCAGTTGACATGTTACACACACACATTCAGAGATAAATTTAAATAGTAATAATAGAAAAGAATTACACACTGATCCTGATGTGTACACTTTTTTACTTCCTCCTTCGGCTCCTGATGGATTTTCTACCTTCTCAGGTTCTCAGCTTCTTCTTAAAGGATAAGTTAGGTTCTATTTCTACCTGGACCTATTTTCTAGCGTGAAATGCAATCATTTACTCACCCAGGCAGTTTTGGTGTAACTTGAACTCCTTCGGGAGATATTTAGATCACTCACGATCAACGTACATCCATTATAATATGAACAGGGCCAGCTCGAGCAGCCTCTAAATAAGGCAACTTCTGCCACAAAACTCCTTCATTTCACCAATGTGTTGTTATGAATTACTGGTCTCATCCCTCTGTGAGCTCCAAATGGCTTGGAGTTGCTCTTTTGTGGCGGTTTGTCATTATTTACAGCCATTACAGGCACTGTGATGTAGCCAGGAAAGTGATGTCATCAAAGTCCTTACTCCAATTTAATGGCTGTAAATAACGACGGATCACCACGAAAAAACGACCAAAAGAGGCTCCTAGAGGGATCGGACCAGCGATTCAAAACAAAACATTGACGAAATGAAGGAGTTTTGTGGCAGAAAGTGCTGTAATTAGAGGCTGTGCGAGCTGGCCCCATTCACTCCCATTATATTGGGTGTACGCTGATGGATCTAAATGTCTCCCGATGGAGTTTGAGTTATGGCAAAACTGTCTGAGTGAGTAAATGATCATATTTCATGCTAGAAAATACGTCCTGGTTGAAAAATACCAAACTTATCCTTTAATATTGGTTATTGAACACCAGAAATGGTTGGTTAACCTGCCATTCTCCACTGCATTTGGGGGTTATATATAATATTATGTCATAGGAGTTTGATAATTTAATTATATCTCAGTCATACAGTATCAAGTTTGAGCATTGTGACAAACCATAAAAAAAAATTTCCTCCACTTCCAAAAGTGGTCCATTGAATGGAGAGAAGCAGTTGGTTGAAATTCAGAGTATAACTGTACCACTAACAATATTCATTTGGCTCCTTTGATTGTTATTTGCAATTATCCAAGAACTGTTCTCAATTTATGCAGACTTTGCTGCGAGAATGAGAGGGCTTGTGACAGGCAGCTCTGCTGAAAGTGGTCCTCTCCTCGTGAACAGTTGTTGTGGTGAGAAGTGTTAGAGACGGGTGGGCGTCTGGACTCAAGTATGCTGCTCAACACAAGGCCTGTGTCTATCTGGCAGCCATCTCCTGGCGGCAGAAGGGGCCATAAACCCGCCTGTGTTAATTCTGCCGTTATCATCATGGGTGCCACATGTTATGCAGGATGTCCTACCACTGCAGATTCACTCAAAAGTTTGCGGTGAAATCCTTCCACGCTGCTGGTTAAAGCTGCGGCAGACGAGCGGATGCACAGGGTGACAGTTGGCCATTGTGATTAGAAAAGGGCTGCTCCTGGACCCCTGCCCCACATCTCATTTCCTGTTATGGCCCTCTGTAATAATGTGTTTTATGTGTTGGATGTTGGTGAGTAACTGGCTGCATTGAAATGACAATAATCACCCAAAATGCCCCAAGGGAGGGGGGTGGCCTCTCTCACAGACAGCGCTGATCATAAATATGCAAAACGGCTGTTGTCCTTTACTGAGAGGTATTTCACTGAAACACTCTTATTGCTTTAGTGTCAAGCATGATTTTTTTTATAGAGTAGCTAAATATTTACTAAAACAAAAACCTGACCATTGGCAATTTTTAATATTATCACTATAATTTTTACTCATTCTCCTTACTTGTGGCGCTCATACATTGTTATCTCCGCTGCTTCTTCTTCCCTTCTCAGCCCGCCTGCACCGTGCTTTGGCAGGACGACGGTTTAGCGCCCTGAGAAATCACACACTCTCTCCCAGTCAGTGTGGAAAGGCTTTGTCTCTCTCCCAATTTGACCTTCTCCCACTCTTGCGCTCCTGTCGTCCATCTGTCAGAGAACGATTTCTTCCTGTTGTCCTACAATTCTGACAAGATCACACTCGTGCTCTCGACTTGTTATCGCTTCACAGGAAAGGCCATTGTATTTTTACGCTTTTTAGTCACCTGATTGTCATCACTCCTTCATGTATTTGCATGAACACATCAACAATCAAACTGTATGGGCTCTTGTCTGGGCAGTAATAGAAAGCCCTCTATTACACGTAATGGTAAAATAAAGCCTTGTGTTTTATCCGTTCGCTACTTTAATCTGCATGAGCACACCATCCTGTTTCCGAGGCTCTAAGCAGTTCCAGCAGGGCAGTGACATGTAGACGTGTCTGTCAGGTTAGTGGATGTCTCCCCGCTTAAATCTGCTGACGTTGATTTGGGTGCTTAATGCCTGATTATAGGATGGTTGACAGATAAATTTTATCAAAATTAAGGCACAATTAAACATTTGATCTCCTCTAATTACTGGCTGTAGATTTGGCGAGATGACCATGTGCTGTAGGAAATCAGCAACCATAACACATTTTAATGGGGCACAGCTGTCTTACAGCTTGGTAATATTTGCACAGTGCACCAGAACTGTAATTTATGAGACATAAAGAGGCAGAAAATCTGCATCGGATTGAGTGCCAGGATAGATTTTGAATTTATATTCTTTAATGAGGTTTGGATTTGTTGCTAATAGTTGTTCTGTGTTAGAGATCGATGTGGGTGCCGTGCAGCCCTGGAAGAGATGCTCGGTGATTGTATGTGTTAAACTGATGCTAATGTTGCATCTTGCGACGTTGGGCTAATAAATTGATATTTCTTTAAGAAGCTTGAGGTAGCTGGTTTTGGAGCAGGCAAACTGGGCAGACTTGATGGGTTCATGCTAAAGTAATCAGCCCCGGTATCCATGTCTGCCAAGGAATAAGCCTGGGAAATTCACCAAAATGTGGGAACAGCTTGGGAACAGATTGATGCAGAAGGGTGAAAAAGGCTGAGAGTGAGTGTGTGCTGAAACGGGTGTGTAAGCGAGTATGTGCTCTAAAAGCTAATTCCAATGCAAACATGAGGAAGCTTCTTCTAAGTAACTCAGCTCTGGTGTTCTGATACGTCTCCACAGGGGTCTAGCAATGGCTCTTCAGTTATAGTTGATGCATAGTTTGAGAAACATGAATTTTATTAGTTTCCTGCATGTCTTTACATTATACTCACCAATGCCTTTGTGGACCTTGCAGAGATGTAAAAAAACCCCGCTTGATCTTTGCTGGCATGCTGCAGGCTATGTTTGGTTGGAGCCCATAGAGGTTAATTTAACTGCTGTTTCCTGGGTGACACCTTCAGCCAGTGACAGGCCTGCGAGGGTCAGATGCTTGTGGCACTTTCCACGATACCCCACTGATCAGCAGTTGGGTCCTGTTCAGGTGCTACTCAGTACAGAGCGCCCCCTGAAGGCCCTGTTGACCTCTTTTCATGAGCGATTACGTTCATGTTTAGTGTGATGTTATCATAGCTGGGTGAGGTCATATCAGATGGTCAGGATAGCCTGTCTCTGTGAAATACTTGTGGCAGGTGTTTTGCAAAGTATTTTTGCATCAAATGAACTGCAATTGGTCACCAAAGGATAGCTGGAGGTTTGATACATTAGGAAACAAAATGATCTGCAAAGGGGAGGGCATGTTTAGGCTAAAGATGCAACGGTTTGACCAAAGTCATGTCGCAGTGTGTGGCAATAGAGCGTTTCCGCTTTGCTCTGAGCAATATGACCACAGGCTGGCACACAGTATGTCAGTTTGTGCACCGTGCTGGAGACTGACGAGGGGGCTCACCCTCACAGATAGCCGGCTGTTGTCCTAAAAGTGCAGCACATTGCCTTATCGCTCTAGGACAGGAAATCAGGGACAGCAAAGGACAATATAAAGGGCATACTTCATTTTCTACTGGCATATCTTTTAGTGAACAAGCAGCAATTTAGAGGATTTTTTTTTTGTGGCTATGCAATAGTGAAAATTCTGAGATGCTATTTATGCAGCGAGTTATTTATTCAGTCATTAGGTCAACTATGCGCTTGAATTATGCGTCTTTGCTGAGGCATTTCAAACATTAGTTGAAATCTAATTGAGAGAAATGAAGCCACGCTTCAAGCACTTGAATCTTTTGCACTAAAACACACAATGAAATGCTCTTTGTTAATCGGTGATCAAGTGGGGATATTACCTCTCATGAAGAGTTTAGTAATGCTCATAAAGACATTACACAGTAAATGCTTGAATAATAATCAATTCCACTTCTCCTTGCTGTAAAAACCTCCCAGTTTACCAAACAGAGACAGGCAGTAAAGTGTACGAACTTTGGCCTACTAAAGGAGCATTACAAATATGCGGTGATGTTACACATGCCACTTTTTAATCCTAAACATACTCTTCACCCTCCTGGTCATGCAGTACATATGTCAGGGATAGGGACAACAGCTTCCTGCCAATGTCTCATACCAGGCTGAATCTGCTTGAATCAGACTCATGCATGAACGGACATTTGTGTACCCAGACTATTGCACAGCACTGTGCGCTGATTATTTTATCATGACAATTTCCAGACACACTCGCTGTCTCTTTAGTAGCACTTATCCTGAGTCCATGTGGCGTTGCAGCCTTTGCCATGATCCTGCGGCATGCTGTGAACATATTACGTGAAGGTGCGACACCCATGGCATATGCCAATAGTCATATATGTCACATGTTGAATGAAAGTGTTGATAGTGTAACTATGACCAGCGTCACCAACATCCTTTCCTATCTGTTAAATTGCCACATGCCTTGTTACCCTATGATTAAAAATAGGTGTGTGTGTGCATTAACATAACTCTCTGCCCTGAATAGATCTGTTTATTTTTTTGACAAGTGGTCCTGTGTGCTGCGTGTTTGCTTGTCTGTGTGTGTAAGTATTGTCGCAGGCCAGTGACAGCTGAAGAAGAGGACTGTATTTGTGGAGGAACAGCATGGCTGCAGTGAGGAGTGGAGATCCTGAGGGAGGCCTAATGGTTCCACTCCTTCCTGCACAGAGATAAAGACTCATAATAAGCGTGTATGCTCACCATCTGGCCCTGTGCATGTGGCCCTTATGGAGGCGAAAGCAGCACAATCTGTAAACGATCAGGAGCCATGGCGCTCCCCCTAGAGAGGCCGCCATGCAATCAAGGTGACAGATGGCAGCACCACTGCTGTGGCCTCATGGAGGAGATCAAAATCACCTTCAATAAACTCTGACTGAAATGGGCACAGGCCCCTCAAAAAGTCAGTTTGTCAGTCAAACTGTGGCAGCTTGCTGAAACAGGGGGAACACACAGCGGTCCGTCCGTCCACCGCCTGATTTCCATATTTTCCATCTGACTGAGCATGAACTGTGATCTTTCTCCAGTTGTCCTCTCAACTCATGTCTGCGTGGGCAAGCCGGCTGCCAGGACAAGCAATGCTACTGGGGGAAAATTGAGAACATGATGCTGCTAATGTGGGGCAATATCAGCTGATGGTGGTAGAATGACATTAAAGAACCAACTGGTTGTGGGCTTTTGATATGAAAGGACCACCACCGTTTGCCTCTTTTAGTTTATCTCATTGCATATTTGCATAAGCATATGCAATCCTGACAAAACCCAAAACATTTGCGGAGCATATATTAAAACTTATTACGGGTAAAATGGTTGCGTATTCAGTGCTTAATTATGCACATTTTATTTCTTTTTGTTTTAACATCTGATGGAGCAGCATGGTCCAGCCTCCGCACCGTTTCTCTATCTGAGTGTTTGTGTCCTAAGCATGAAGACAGAAATGCTTGGGAATGCTATTTCACACATCCCCTTCATCTGATGCGCAGCTTCTGTCAGTGATGTGAGAAAACAGCCTGACTCTCCAAGCTTTTTTTGCACCAGTGCAAAAGTTCAAAATTGAAATGCCATCTGTTCAATAAAACTAATCTAGGCAGGGAGAGCAGCTTCCAAGGCTATCTTGATTGGATGCGTTTTCTTGTCTCTGAACTCATTGCCACAAGGTTTAGTAGCAGCCCTGGATATTATCATTTGCCAGAGATGATGTGTTTATGTTCATGAACATGCTTTCTATTTTTCCAGAGTTTTGCTAACATTTTATTTTCCATAAACACCATAGTTCCTTAATGTTATAAATCCGACAACTCCTTTTTTTTATAGGTAGTATATTTGCCTTCATCCTCTTGACCATCTCCAGTCTTTAGCTCTAATAAAATGAGAGGCCACAAGTACTTTCAGAGAAAATCGATTGTCCCCTCTTTCACTGCAGCCTCTGTGCACTCACTTAGTTAATTGCCACACTTATTTGATTAATTGGACAAGTTTCATTGTACTCCTTTTTTACCTCCTATGTTTTATAGAGGTGTTTCAGAGTACTCTTAATCATCCACTTTTAAACATTTTCACAAATATTAAATATGTGCACTTTAACTAATAATTATATCAATTACACTAATTAGTTATATAAGTTGAATTGAAAAAACTAAAGTGGCTTTTGGGGAGATGTCTGCAGTCTTAAATCTGTGATCAGTGGCTTTCTGGATGTTCTGCAAGGACATTGGGTCTCTGGTGGTCACGCAGAGGGTTAAGATAATAGTACTTAGGATTCATCCAAATTGAATTGGTTTCATTTGACCCCTGTGAGTCATAAGACCAGGGCAATCACAGTACTTGGACTGAATCATGAGGACTTTAAATCATCAGTTGGGTTGGGTATTGGAGCTGCTAATTTTAACAAGATGTGATTACCAACAGCTTTATTTTTCACAATTTACTCTTACATGAATGTTGGTTCCTTTTTTGTTGCAAAGTGACTTTTATATTATTTAGCTGCAAGAATTATTCTAAGTAGAATTTTAGGCAGAAATGTACCTAAATGTAAAAAAGAAACAAGGAGAAAAAAAGCTTTTGATTTTCACCTGTTGATTTATTTATCTATACTGCTATACTCTCCTGGATACCTGTCTTTCCATCAAACCCTGTAAATGGTGTGAGAGGTCTCTTTGTTACTGCAGGGGCCACATTAACATGAAATCTTGGGACCTTGGGATCATGTATCAGAAATCATGCAATGTGCAAATACTAGGCTTCAGATCAACGTTTGGGGGTATGCTAAGTAGAGTAATCTTACATGTAACATGTGTATACCCACTTCTCCAGGGACCACTACACCACTGCCACTATCTCTATCTAATCTTCCATTATAGGTATAAAAAACTGCGAAGGTTGTTTTGCTGAGTATGATGCACACTGCAGCACTACTGAGCAGCAACCCCGCCGTTATGTGGTGGCTTTTAAAGACGGCTCGGAAAAACATGTTACTCCATGTTAATATCTGAATAAACAATTTTAACGTCTGAAAAAAGTGCGGGGGACATGTCCCACGCGTACCTCGCGTCCGTTGCGGCGATGCGCGCAACCCTAAATTTGAGCATTACAGCGTCCATGTTGTACGTCCCCGTGCGTCAGCTACGTCAGGTAGCTTTCTGTTACTCCGGGAGACTGCCTACCTGCACAAAGGAAAAACCAGAGAACACACGGAACGGCCTTTGAGAAATGGAGACTGCTTAGAGCTGCTCTGTATATAAATAAAAAAGACCCACCGCTAGTTTCTTTTACTTGAAAGGTAAGAGACAACTATAAATATATGAAAAAATAATATGCAATGGCAGATGCTAGCTGCTACACAAAGTATTCAACACGTTGTCACAGCAGACTGTTTCTACTTCTGTGAAAAACATTCATTCATTCAACTATGGAGTGCGTTGTTTTGATACTTTTAGGGGATTTTGTGAGAAATAAACGTGAAAGAACATATTGTAGCTTTTTTGGTGTAGCACATTAGCTATGGTGTAAGTGCAAATCGCTCTTTTTCTCTTACTAGCTCTTACTAACAGGTACAAGTGCAAGGTACTGTTAGTGCAAGTAGCCTACTTTAAAAGGCTATCTAATGAAAAATGTAAACTTTGCCGTTATTGAACAATGTGCTTAAGATGATGTTGGAGTCTGATGGCTACATAATATAAACTGTGGAAGTGTATCCAACAAAAACTTTAAAACTCAGTTTTCCCTACTCCAGTTAATATTGGTGTTCAATTAGCAGGGCCTCTTAAAAATACTATAGTAGCTTGTGGCTTTCCTATTAATATTGTTATCAGTTATATATTACAATGATTAGGCCTACATTTATAGGTCATAATTTACTTTTTCTCTTTTAACTTTCATTTTTCTCTCAAATATTTTTTCGTCTACTTTTCTCATGTCATGCACAAGCTTACCCTGGAGGCTGCAGTTCCGCTAAGACCTATAGATGGCAGCCAATAGTTCAAAAACTAAGCTAAAGGGCTGCATGTCATGATATTGGAACAAATTGTCATTGCGATATTTTCTAACCCTTTGATATACATTTCATATTGCAAAATATTGCAAAGATACAAGAATTTTTAGCAGATGAGTTGAGCAGCACTTTAAGCTTTCCTGCCATCTTGTTTACAATGAACCTGCACTGATCTTAACTCTTTATAAATGCTGCAAGTCTGTTTCTCACAGCCTGCATTTATTTTGATATGAACTTAGTATGTTTTGTTTTATTATGAACAAATGTGTACTGTGTTTTACCACAAAACGCTTGTTCTTCACCAAACTGATTAAGATTAATGATGATTGGTGGATCATTGTGCACAATGTGTATCTGGTACTTTTGAAATTAGATAAGAACACACTGAGTTAATTTGCCACCTATTGCTGTTTGGCCTGCGATGTGACTATTGCTCACAAATACATTGCGATGACGATGCTCAAACCATATATTGTGCAGCACTACAAAGCAACTACATAGAGTCTCTTTAGAGGAACTGATCTGGCCAGTCCATTGAACAAAACTGTTAGTAAGACAAGCAATTTGTCTCAGTAATGAATGAAATGGATGGAAAACTGCTACATTTTCCCTTGAGGGAAATTATAACATTAGGATGCAATCTTCAAAAGTTTTGCTATTTATCTTAAAATATATAATATAATATAATATAATATAATATAATTTATCAGAAAAATATCTTCATATAACCCTATTTGGATTTGCAAGTTGAAATTTAGGGCATGTCATACTAAGCAAGAAAATAGAGGGTAGCAATGAATGAGGATCATTAAAGTTTCATTAAAAAAAAATATATATATAATAAACAGTCACAAGTTCTGTGATTTCTGATTTTTGTCACACACGCGCTGGGACTGACGCTGCTGTTATACATAGGTACCTCCGTTGTACTTGGGGAACCTTATACCATTTGTTTTCCACCAGTAGGGGTACAATCCAAACACTTTGGACTAGTTGTGTTGCCGTATTTCTGTGTCCAAGATGGCCAACGTGATGCGCATGTGCAGTCCACACACATACAGATCTTGCAGAAATACAGATCTGGCAGCGACAACATATTTTGTGTTGTAGAGGTTTCGTATCTATACACTGCTTCACAGTGTTGGCAGTGAACCAAATCATTTTTTAAATCCAAGTGGTCCCACACTGCACTTTGCCATAGCCTCTTCATATCCAGGCTACATTTGAAATACTGGAAACCTGCAAGTACCTGTGTAATAATAATAATAATGATAATAATAATAATCAATATCGCAATATATTGAGCAGTTCATTTCAATAACGATAAATGGATTAATTTATACTGAAACCATTGAGCTTTGACTGGGCAGTCCAATTGTTTTTTCATTTTCTTAAAATATCAAATTTATCGATATGGGCAAAAATGATGTTGGTTATCATTGTAAATGTTGTTATCAGTACATTTTCTATATATATCGCCGATCCCTAGATGGGATGCAATGCTTTGTTTATTCTGTGATTTTGTTCCAACCAGGTTGAATCTCCACACTAAATGATTCCTTTTAGGATTTAATAACAAGATATGCAGAGGGTCACTTGGGTTGAGCCTAAGTGGAAATTTTGGCTTTGGGGTTTCATTTGATTGCACTAAATCACTCAGATTGATGACTGAGCTTGCACATTTTAATTTGAGCCTCACCTTATAGATGCCGGTAATTTATGCTGATTAGAAACAACGCATCGTACTGTATTTTCTTCTCCCCTCACTCATCTCAACAGAAGAAGGGTAAATGGAGCTCTGTTGATTAGGTGTAATGTGACTGCTGTAGCCCACAGGCTGAAATTTATGTCCTCCAATTGAACTGTGGCTGCATTTGCTGTATACATCAGGTTTGTTAATGAAATTTGTCGCCAGGAGGGAGTCAGTTGTTGTAGTCATTCAGCGCTTTGACACATAATTGTGGGTAGTCTAACCTTTCAAAGTGGAAGTGAGCGCAACTTTAACTGTAGTGTTAATATCATTCACAACAAAACATTCTTTTGTTTATTGACTTCATTTTGTTAATATACTGTTAGGAATTTAGCTTTTCTAGTGCTTCATGTAATTCATGTTTTCAGTGGCATCATTGCCGCGGGATTGTACCTGCTGCAAGTGGTATGGTTAGTTCACTGCTGTTCTGCTGTAACATTTAGTACTGTGTATGCTGCTGTCCTCTACATCTTGTCTTGGGAGAGCATGACTGACAGGTGTCAGGCTTGTCACAGCCTCTCGGGCTGCTTGATGTTTGGGGACAGTACGAGATGGAGGCAGAAGATGTGAGAGTCTGTCATTTCATTCAGGCTTTTCTCTTTATGACACACATCCTCACCCCCATATTGTCTATCAGCAGATGACTGACAAAGGAACTGCTCAGCCTCAGACAGATACTCATCAAGACTGTTTCGTGTGTGGATCAATGCATTCACTTACTGCTTAACCATTTTTTCATTTTCCCAAATCAGCACATCCTCGCAGTTATAGTAAGACCTTGTAGTGTTAGCATGCAACTAGGCCAACTAAACCGTGATGCAACTTTACTGCCCCCTCCACGTTACGCTTGCTCAGTGACTTCACTTGGACCATCAAAATGCTGACTGCTTTCCAAAAACTTGATTTCACAAATGGAAAAACAACATCTGCTTTCCTACAGCCTCACATATGGCAGCCATAGCTGTTCATATGAACTGAAGCAGGTAAGCAGGGTAGGGGGATGGCCCCTTGAGACCTTAAACAGAGGGCCTGGCCCTGGGGAACATTGGGCCACTCTACAGCAAGGGCCACTGCTGCCCTGAGCCAGATGAACCTGCATATGAAATGAGGCCACAGAGAATTAGGGACCATGAACATGGACGAAGTACTGCAAACACTACATCTGTTTTGTGGCTATTTTTGGAGAGTTGATACTTTTAGAAAGTGGGCATTCATTGGGTTGGTTTGCAAGTGACACACTTGTTTCTACTCTGGTGTTACTGTAGGATCCAGATAAAACTACTGGTCATTCCTGAACAATACAGCAAACATTTGACTTTGTTGTGATAGTAGTCGGCCTGTCACAATTACAAATTTTGCTATGCGATTAATTGTCTCAGAAATTGTTACGATAAATGATAATATTGCACTAAGTGACAATGTTGTCATTGATAATTCCACAATGAGGCACATAAACCCTTTCAAAGATCAACAAACTTTAATTTCTAAATAACTAAGCAAAACAAAAATAGAAGCAACTCTCAGTCTCATTAATAATGAATAAAAAAGCAAACACAACTATATACAGTTAATATGATAAATAAATCAAGTCTCTGTAATGCCTTTCAGAAAATAGAGGGAAAACCATCAAACCAAATCAGTTCGTACCTTTGTAAACAAAAAGAGTAGCACAAAAATAAACCAGGCTACATAGTGGTGTGGAACAGGACAACTGAATTGTCTTCATATTCACACCATGCATACAGTAAATGGCATTATTCTAATATTTCATTTTGTTTCCCTGTACCAACTACTGTATGAAGACTAGGAAAATTGGTGTGCTTCCTTTTTATGATTACAACAGCATGGTTTCAAACCCCAGCACTGATATCCTAAAATATTCCCTGCAGACGATTAGGATAGTTCTACACCCCTTTCATCAGCTGTTAAGCTTTTTGTGAGTGACGAAGTGAGACAAAGTCAGTCAGATGAAAAACAGAATTTGTCAAAGTAGTTAAAAGGAGACACTGGGTCTGACACCTGGAAATGCTGTTTATTTGCCATTTTGTCTGCTAGTTTCTTGATAAAATAGTGCAAGCAGTGCAGATGGAAGGGTTTACTCGGCTGCAGTGAGTACAAGGACAGTGACAGACTGTCAACTGTTTGAAGCTGATCAACAATTAACTTAATGGGCCGCTGCTAACGACACAAATAGCCACAGTTTGTTCATATTCCAGGCCGTTCTGCCTTTTATTTCCCTGTGATAAAGTGATTTTTTTCAATTTTGTGTAGACAACTTGCTCAAGGCTAATTTTCTTTTTGGAAGGTGGCAAGGGATCCTCTACAGGATTTGATAGGAACTTGCATTTTCTTCATTTCAACAACCAAAAATCTGATTTCCTTCTTTCAGTAATGTAACATTTCTCAAGCCCCTTTACATTCTGTTACAAAAAATTATAATATTAAAACAAAACAATTAATTTACTAATACGAAATGAACGAAAAATGCTAAAATCATCTTGTAAGAAAAACTAATGTTGCAGACTGCCACAATTTGGTACTTTATGGTACTTTCATCATCAAATACACAGAACTCAAGGTCTGACTAGCTCTTCCTAGTTACATCAAACGCAGCATTCCTCCCTCAGGTGTAACTGTTTGTGTTTTAGGTGCAGTCATGTTATCTCTTTTGCCTCTCTCTACCTCCCTTCCTTTTGACTCCCTCTGGTCTCAGTCTCTTGGCTGTGTTATCGGTGATCACAGCGTGACAGACAGTCCTTGTGGAGTCGGCGGGAGGGTTTATAGCTCTTTTGGTGTCAGCGCTTTCTGTCTGCTCCAATTTCCAACTTACTAGTGTACCTTTCAACTAGCCGGATGCCTGCACCTGTCCTGGACTTGTGAATCATTTATACTACATACAAATTGTGAAATGAGGTGGAACCAGTGTTTGTCAAAAGAAAAACTGGTAGCCCATGATTTTAACCTTTAGGAATGTCTTCCTCTTGTGTTGATAATGAAAGTGTACGCATGAATGTGAGATTTAAATGGATTTGTAATCATTCCTGCTATCTGCCTGTAGGCTGTCCAGTGTGGAAATGAGTAATTATTGCTAATTGCCTTGTTAGTATGAAAAAAAGCAGCATTTTTTTGTCTTATGCTGAAGGGCCAAATTACCAGGAAACAAACAAGTGGAGGGGAACATGTGAATAAGGATGTTTTTACATGAGCATCTGTGGATACAGCTGCTGCTTACTCTGACCGTCCTGCCTTCCCCTCTCTGTTTCTCTCTGGCTCAAACAAACAAAGCCAAACAAGACAACGTCCTCCTGTCCCTGTACTGGGTAAGTGTTATAATGGGCTGAGTCGTTAAAAGCATCAGGGCATCCTTTTTTTTTTGTTTACTATGACTGGACACTATCAGAAAAATGTGCAGCATCATTATTATGTATTGAGTTAACAATATAAGACATAAAACTTAAATGTGAATTTTGACTTCACCTGCTAGCTAGAAACAGAAGCAGATTTTCCTCTAAATGGCATTTCTCCCTCATTAATTCACTTGAGCTTTTCTTATTTTATGCCAGTATGTTTCGATAACGTTGACATCGCAATCACAAGACATTTTAGACACATTGTGTCTAATTAATTGTTAAATATTGATGCGACAAACTGCATCTTTGGATATTTTCTCCTAACCTGGGTCAGAAGTTTCAGAGAAGCTGCTGTGATAAACGCTGACTTTCTATCATGGTTTGAGGTTATCGCTGTTGTTTCCTTCATCCTAAGAGGAGTGTGTTTACATCTGCAGTCAACGGGTACTGCAAGAGCCAAAATGAGATTCAGAGGGCTTTTTGTCCCAATCAGCTTTTCCTATCAGGCTAAATGCTCTCTGGAGACAGGGCTTATTACCTGACACAATTCCCAGAGTAGATAAATGGCCCCCCATGTCATGAGCCGGACCCCGTTTGTGGGGGGTTGGGGGCTGAGAAGACAGACAGCTTGGGGCCCCGGAGATGAAAGGAGCCCACAGCCTTATTGACGTTTTAATCAAAAACAGTTAGCGGTGAATCTGTCTGTTTGAAAGCAGTGATGCAGGGAGGCTTTTCATCTGTGTCTACTGAAAATATGCAAGGATTGAAATGCAGACCTCGCTGACACACAATTTACCTGCTGTCAGTCTGCGTGGGCCCGTTTCATCATGAGTACTTGTTGTGATGTCTCCTAGTCTAACTCGCTACACCTAGCCCTCTCATTTTCTGCCACCTGTTTGAACTTTAGCGATGTGATGCTGCACGTTTATGATCACCAGGTTTACAAACTGTCGTTCAGGTTGATGAGTCTCAAGAGAAGTTGTTCCAATGTCAGGGAGCTGCCGTGTTACAAACAAATCCTTTAAACAGTGTCTCAATTTGAGGATAATAGGGCTGATTTGCATTTGTGACAACAGAAGAAAGATAGCCATTGCTTAATATTGTGCTTTGTGTGTAAATGTGACAAAGTAGTTTTAAAGGTGCACGTTCAGGTTATTTCAGTTACTCTGCTGATCAGAGCTGAAGACAGATTAAAATTTGGTCCATATGGACCATATGTTAGCGGTTAATAACCGGTTTTAATTAGCCATAGTTTGACCTGTAATATTAACAGATAAGTGGACTGGAGATTTGCTCAGTGCAAAATTTGAGGTCTTTAATCTAAAGATTAAGGAATGGTTCACCCTCACTCAGGCAGCCCTCATCATGAGCTTTATCAAAACTGATCATTTGAAATTAATTTTAGAAGTACAAAAGGATGTCTGCAGAAACAAACACTCCCGGACATCATGGCACACACATTAAGGGTGTTTTTATGCTCATGGGATTTGGACGTGGTGGATGATTCATAATCTGTGGACAAACGTTCAACAAATTGATTCTTTAACTGTAACAATGTTGAAGAATGCAAAAAGGTAGAACTCAAAATTGCAAAATTACAATTCATGGCGTGAGTATGATGGCAGAGCATAAAATCCCTCTGCATTAAAAACTAGTGTGTTACTTCGGCTTCAATGACTGGCTTTGTGGGCTCAGAAGGTCCAGCACGTTTGGGGAGGTTGAACACCACCGAATTGTGATGCAGATCAATTCAAAAGTAGCTCCCGGGCTTCAAGTGAACCAAACACAGAAAGAAGACTACAGCTATTATACTCTGGATCGATTGACAGGCTTCCTTACACTTTGTACACATTAAACTGACACACTTACTTTTTCTAGCTGCCAACTTTATTCTTATTTGTAGGTTCTAACAACTTTTACATGTTTTGCTCTTGTGTGGACACAGAAGTTGCCCTGCAGAAGCCGATAGATGAATGAGTTTTCTTCTTTGTTTGTTGTGACAAATATGAGAAACCACACTGCATGTTTTCACTCAGAAAATAGAAGTCGCCACACAGGAAAAAAGATGCATCAAGCTGCAACAACAATAATTCATTCATTCATGAACCAACAGTTCATCGGATTAAGCAATAATGTTTTCTAACAGGTCTTCTGTATAAGCAGAATCCCTGATACCCGCTCCAAGTTATTACGAGGATCCCAGCAGCTGTCTCCAGTTTTCCTTTCAGTTTGACCCCTGCACATTAAAACACAGACAAACATCTGATGTGACTCCATCTATATGTTTCACAGGTTAAATGATGATAACTTAAAAACTTGTAAGGCTAAAGGTAGAAGCATGAATGGGGTGTGTGGGGCATCACAGACTACAGTTTGGGGTTATTATAAGCAGGCATACAAATAGCTCCAGGCCATCATCCTGCAGGTTTTTGATGTTTCCCTGACTGAAATTAATGAGTGCTGTTGGGTTCATTTCATGTAAATGATTTGGTGTCAGTTTTAGAGCCTCGATTTAAGACATTGCAGCCTGTACATTTGCTTCCGTGAGATGAAGAACTCCCTTTTTTTTTTTTTCTTTTTTTAGCAAGTAAGGACAGCTAAAACTTTCTTCAAGTCAGTCCTTGAAGTAAAATAGATAAAATAGATAGTATATTAGGATAAAATATTAAGATTTTTGAAAATTATTCATTTACACTATGGTGGGGATGACTGCAAAGAGTTTGCTTATACTATAAGGTTGCATCATTTTACTTTTTTCTCATCCAATTTTTCTAAATTGATCAAGGCTTTGATTTCATTTTTAATTTCTGTGCTTTTATGTTTTCTGCTTTAATTGACTCAGAGTGTATTAAACAATTTTCCACACTCAGATCTGCACAACTAAACCCACTTAACTAGGTTTCAAAGCTACAGTAGCTCAGGCTTATTATACCACATTACAGTGTGCCACCAAAGTCTTTATGTGGTTCATTCTTAAAATCTCACTTTTATTGGTCTCTGGAGTGAACAAAAAAAAACTCTGTTATAATTATTAATAAATTATGATGGCTGGAAGGAGAGCAGGAAAGTCACTGCTCCCCGACTGGTCATAAGTTGATCATCTTAAGCTCCAAGCTGCAGGTAGGCGGTGACAGCTGCTTAATTTGTTTTTTTCACCAGAGCGACTTAATCCTGTAACGGGCCTCTGTGACAGCGACCTCACAGACGGGTGAGAGACAGAACGACACTCTGGTCGCCCATTTACAGATGCAGCAACAGAAACCAAGGTCACTTTAATTAACTGCCAAATTACAATTTAAATGATAATACTAATCACTCACTTTGGCTTCAACAAGAAGCCAATGGCTGTCATGTTAATTTAAGGCTGCAGGGGAAAAATGCCCTACAGTGGGTCCACGTCTGTGCTGTCCTGTTTTCATTTGCTCTGTGTGTTGCTACTTTTAGAAATCAGGAGCAGGGTGACCTAACTTGTCACTCCATTTTATTTCTTTCTTCATCTTCATCGCTGTCCAGAAATCACAATCTCTATTTCCGTCTTTGTTAGTTTTTCCTCTCCCATTTTCTTCTTTGTCTTCTTCCCTTTAACTTTGTCTGAAGGATTTCAGTAAGATCTCTCAGGTGCCTTTATCTGCACGACGATTACTGCGTGTGGTCTTTGTATTTATGTCATTCTTTTTAAGTAGAGTGATTTAAGACTGTCAGTAAAAAAGGCTTGATAAATAAACTTTATTTGCTTAATTATAGATAGCAAAGGTAGAAATTAACAGGACATGATGAAATCCATTGAGACCTTTCTGTTTGTGGTATTAG
The DNA here is from genome assembly GCA_036024015.1 of Craterocephalus amniculus. Lineage (NCBI taxonomy): Eukaryota > Metazoa > Chordata > Actinopteri > Atheriniformes > Atherinidae > Craterocephalus > Craterocephalus amniculus. The sequence goes on from JAVQJG010173927.1 coordinate 28,421, forward strand.
CCAAAGAAATTGGTGATGTTGCTTTGAGCAAAAGTTTGTAAATTTGGGGGAATGAGATTCTTCAGCATTTGCTGTGGCTATGATCTGTTGTAAGTTGCAGCCAGCAGCCGATCTTTACTGTAAAGGCTGATTATGTATGGGTAACAAATCTGCTTTATCCTCCTTTGTTACTATTGAACCCTTCTGTCTTAACCTTTCCGTTGTCATAGACTCATTTTGTCGTGGAGCTTTATTGGGCAGTGTATAAAGCAGGTAAGCTCCAGACTATGGGATATTAATTCAAGCCGGCCTCCACCCCATTACAGTTACTGCCCATCTGCCACTGTTGCCACTTGGAGCCCTCCTAAAGGTTACTCATTTACATATGGGGGTGGAAAGCATCCACTGATAACAGAGTTTAAATCAATCAATGCTTCATGATTAGCCCCATGTAAAATCCCAGCAGTAGGTTAAAACTCTGCCTGCTAGCCTTGTTGCCACTTTCCAGATGAGGTCCTGGAATGCCATGACAACCAACTGGAAACAACTGAGTGGAAAAATTCCCGATTTCTTGGATAAATTATGATGGGGTGGATGAAATTGATTTATTATTGTGATCATTAGCCATATGGCACAAAAGGCTTCTCCCCCTCCTAACACTCAAAAATCTGTGATTACAGGGCTAGGTCAGTTCAACCTTTACCATCGAAAAAATGAATCTCAGTCTAATCAGATGCGAAGGACAGCTGAGAAATTAACTTGTATTTCTTAAAGCTGATTCCACACAAAACAGTGGAGAATGTAAATGTTTCCCTTGGTGGAGGCCTGCTGTGTCCTACAATGAACAGGGAGCAAAGAAGAAGAAAATTCATTGTGTTTTAGAACAGCTATATATTATATTCAGTTTTTCTAAATGCTTTCATACAGTACTTGTTAACCCTGTAGGTAGGTAGGTTAGTGCTTTGCATTCAGTTGGGATTTTAAATCTTTTCTTTTCTGCAAAACACTTTAAAATATCAGTTTTTCTTCAATAAGCTATGACTGCAGAAATGAGCAGCCACACTGACATAGATGTACTACACAACAACTAAAGATACAGTGGAGCTTGTGATAAAAGAAACAAAACTAAATACAAAAGTAGTCCAGGAAAAGCTTTGGATGGTCCAGGAGGAATACAACCTTGCAGTATGAAACAGTAAGCAGCTGATGAGGGGATACATGGTTGAAAGTTGCTGTGGGTTTTTTGATGAAGAGAAGTACCACTACATTTTACTTTCAAGGATCTAGATCCAATTTCTAGTCTGAAATGACTGGAATATAAAGGTACTTTTTGTAAATAACTTTAAGCTGTCAACTCTTGCTAATTTACAGGTGATTGTACATCAGTTATGTCCAAAGTTGGTCAAATTAAATGGATCCAACGGCCTATGAAGTTCTACACAGTGACTCATTAATTACAGCCAGGCGTGTTGGAGCTGGGAAATATAAACCTGCAGGATTGTGGCCCTCAAGAACCGGGGCCCCAGACCTCCACGACCACCCCCAGCCCCAGCCACCTCAAAGTGCAGCAACACGCGCAACCCCCCGCCAATAGCCCCGCCCCCTTCCTCAGCAATACAGCAATGTGAGACACATTGAGTCAATGGACCCCCGTTACCTATTTGCGCGGTGAAATTAGTTCTTTTAGGCTGCTTGATCAGAGGAAGCTTTTCCTCTCTTCCTCTGATAATCTCGTCGTAAGTTTCTTTCTGAATCAGAGACTGTACACTTTTAAAACTGCTGATGTGTTAATACCTGCTTGCTAGCAAGTGACACATTGTGTAAGGCTAAATGCAGCTGTAACGTCGCAGTGCAGAAGTCCCAGTGGCAAACGTTGTGAGGTGTGGTTTCTCAGCCTCACCACACTGGTGGCAGCAACGGCTTCAGAAATGCACATGATAAATGTCACTATTCCATGATAATGTCACTATCTAATGAGCCGGAAGTGCGGAGCTATAAGGTTGGAAAGTTACAAAGTGCTACTTTAACTTATTCTAAATTGTTGCTGCTCATGTGGAATTTTAAAAACAATATCACTCTCAAAACTTAGAAATTCCCAAACTGAATTCACAGCCATGTGAACCATCTTTTTATGGTTCTCTTACTCTCAGATGAAAAATCCCAACATTTCAATTATGTTTTGTTAATATCTTTTTTATTCTTCCAGACTCTCGTCTTGTCATCGGTTTGCCCTCTTGGGTCCATCATATTGCGCGAGCAATCATATTAAAAGTTGAGCCTTTAGGAAGAAATATTGTATTTGTAATATTTTGTGCATGAACTGCCAACATTTACATTATTGTCCCTGTGTCATAATAATTGCCTACTCCTCCCATTTGCTCAGGGCAATGTTGTATTAGATTGTAATATCCAGCACTGTTTCCTGACACAAACTTGATGTGTCATTGTGATTGGCATGGAGGAGATGACATGACAGAGCTGGTTTCGGGGGACTGACAGATAGTTGGCAGTTTAAGGCTCCCCTGTTGGGTGCTGTGGTGCCTCAGGACAGTCACCTGTCAGCTCAGGTGAAAGCTCGTCATAGCTGATGACCGGGAGCAGCAGCGTGGATATAATGGGATGAGCAGACTGACATAGACATAGTGCGGGACTCCCTTTGTCTGTTGGCGAAGGAGTAGACCTTGCTTCAGTCAAGTGTGCTACCATGCTGAATAGAGTGTAAAGAAGAGTTTTAGCACTGGGAGTGATGTGTTGGCAGTAATGTTCAGTGTTTTAGTGTTAAATGTTTGTAAACTATTGAGCACCTTTTTTTTCTTTTATCTTAGTCAAGTAAGATTTCTGTGCAACTAAATATGGTTGCACTCTAAGATCATTAACAGAATCTTCAAATAAAAGTTGGACAGCAATTGCATCTTCAAATGATCCGAAACCTTCTCAAGTTTTAAAGGCGTAAATAGTTTAAGCCACACATGTCTTGCCAGGGTGTATTATGGTCCATCAAGTGGCAGAAAAAAAGCTTTGAGCAAGTAAGAACATGACTGTGATTTTTGTTAGATGTGGTCTGTGGGCATTGGTGTGTGTCGACCAAATCGCTGTTGCCATTTTTGTTGAGTTTCCTCAAAAGACCGTCCTGCCAAGCACAGGGGGAGCATGTGTCCATCAAAGTCAGGCTGATATGAGGCGTGAGGGCTGAGGCCTGCTGGAGAAATGGAAGGGTGGGACTGAGTCATGTACAAGCTCAAGAATCAGACTGTCAGTCTCAGCACAGCACACTGTCACTGTGCATCAGCCAACACCGGCTGTGGAGAAACTTCTGGATCTCTTGATTCTGTTCTATAGTGAAATAGTATACCGCTGAATAAAGTGTGTGGAAAGTTTTAACACGGATGATTGTGTTACAGACCCCACCACAGCATCCACCACATTCCTTGACATGCTGTTACGGTATCAAGTGAGGAGCAAAAGAAATGTCAGCCGACAATAAATAAAAATATGTTGTATAACAAACTTTGCAGATTTATTAACAGGCTCTTTTTTTCCAAAGGGAAGAAAGATGAATTAGTTTTTCTGAAAAGTTGTATTGATTATCTTAAAATATGTATCCTTTAACCTTTCCAAAAAGTTTCTTTTTAGTTCAAATGTAAACAGCATCAGCAACCCAAGCAGACACATTTGGAACACCCCTACATAGCTTAAAAATTTAAAAACAGATAGGCAGAAGAAAAATACAGAGGAGTACCATTTTCTCTGTCTAATAAGTATGGTTCACCTGAAATTTAAAGTTGAAAGTTAGACAAAAAATGATAAAACCAAAAAAGCAATACTGCATGAAAGTAGAGCTGGGCAAAAAAATCCAGATTTTCATATGTATCGAGACTTTGTCACTCAGGATATAGAATAAGAGAATATCAAATATTGAGGTAGCTTGTTTGGAGTTAAAAATATCTGTATTTTAGCATTTTGCACGACTGTATCCTTGTTATGGTCATTGAAAAGTTTTGTATTATTTCAATACACATATACTTCAATTTCAGTCAAATATTTTAATGCACATGTGCTTCTGTTCCTTAATAAAAGTGCATGTAGCAACAAAGACTGGAAATTTGAACCATCTCTTTGTTTACTTGACCCAAAAAAATTATATGGAGATATATATTGTATATCGTGGTAAAGGAAACAATTATTGAGATGTGAAAATTGGTTCATATCACCCAGCCCGACATGAAAGCAAATGAAACAACATAAAATTTTTAAACCCAGACAATATTTTGCACACAAGGAATGGATTTTATCATTCATGACATTAAACAAAATCCAGCTACTGTATGTAACATAATATGTGAAATTTCCTATGACGTTGTTGTTTTTTGCAACTCAGGTCCACCATGATTACTGTACATTTCTTTGGTCTGGAAATCATATCCACTTAGTTTTCCCACCTTCAAGATTTTTCACTGACAATGTCGAAGTATGTCCAAACAAACTGTACCACTTACCAGCTATTCAGTAGCAGCGACCCTCTATATCTCTCTGTCAAATCATCTGCTCAGGCTCAGAAGCCCTGAGCGTACATCAGTAATGCCTGTCAGTTATGAGGTCCGATCTGTATTCATAACTTCTGTCATTCAGCCTGACCCCCCCAGCCTGCTGTGCAGAGCGGCAGCTTTAACTGCACTCAGTAACCTGTATCTCTGTTACCTGCCTGAATCCTGTGGCTTCATATCGAAGAGTACAGCCTAGCCAAATTTGAGTATTTGATTGTTTCATCCCAGCATCTTATGAAGTTGCTTATTTATCAGTCATTTTTCAGTAAGGCACTTCAAACAGGACATTTGAATTGTTAATACTGAGAAAAGTATGTCTTCATTTGGAAATGTTCTAGTTTTTTGTTGCAGCCTCCCCGTAAATACATTTCAAACCTGTTATAGGAAATATTCTGGACTCTATGTAGAGTAAATGTTACCCAGATTTGACTTTTCCCTCTGAGGGGAGGCATTTAATCAGTGTGCAGTCAAGGAACCTCATGTTAATTAATGAGAGCTTGCCACACAGAAGCCTTGCAGAAAAAGAACTTCATAACAAAATGCTTAGCAGGAGACAGACCAACAGTGGACGCCTCAAGGCTTTATTGGTGGTTATTTTATTGAGTGTTTTTTTTTTCTTGTCCTCCAGATCGCACGCCAACTGGGGGCATCTTAATTCTCTAAATGACTTTTTAAGTAGTGCCCCTGCTCTGCATGACCCTGCTGAGTGACAGGCTATTCCAATCCTTTCTCACAAGGGGAAAAACCATTGTAGTAGCCTCTGGTCAGTTTGTTTAGCCTCAGCCCACAACATATGGCATTTAACACTCTCATTATTAAGTAGCTGAGGCCAAAGTGCCAAACACGAGGCTATAGGGTGGCGCTGAGTGACAAGAGCAGGAGGTTTGACGTCTTTTTAATGCACAAATGTAATTTGTTTAATTTAAGTTGTTTGGAGAGATAATGTGAATCAAGTACAAATAACTCTTGATTAAATTTGAGTGTTATTTGCTGTACTAGCAGGTCAATTTTAATCAAACACAGAGAAATAAACAAAATGTGAGGGCTGTTGCACAAAATTATGTGTAATGTTGAGGATTCTTGACAGAACCCAAGCTTGCTGTTTATCCAAGTGTTTTCTAGCCAACTGGGTGAAGGATACTCTGCCTATTTCCCCACCCAAACTCTAGGTCCCATCTGCTCACAGAGAGGCACAACATTTGTCAAAGTAGACTGGATAATGGCTTTGGCATCCTTATTATAATCTCAGCATAATCTTCATTTGTCCACTTTTGGCATCGGGACACTCCTGGGTTTGGGAAATCGGTCAGGACTCTTAAGTGTCCTCATTCCGTTTCCATCAGCTCAAATCTTGGCATGAAAGCTCCTTTAATTCCAATTTAAAAACATGATGGTTCTTGGTTTTTTAGAACCACACAGAGAAGTGAGGTCGTTTTCCACCCTGCTGTGATTAGCCTAAATAAACCTGCTTAAATTAAAGCGGTCAGAGAAATAAAGCCTCATCAATCTGTAAGGCTGATCAGTAATCGTAGCTGTCCTCACCGAGGCTTCTTCCTCTCACAATTTTAGGGTATTTACTGTAGCATCAGGAGATATTAGATTAAAATCAAATCCCAACATCATCGAGTCATTCTAATATAATTAGATAAGAGCGTTACCACGATTAAGCCTCGTGGGTAGCACTCCCACCATCACCGAGTCGCTGTGACAGACGAAAAAGCAATTGAATGTAAGCTAAAAACAACCAAAACCGGCTTCATTGTCGACTTCCTGCTTGTAAAGACAATAGAGGGACAAACTACATATTATGTTTCGCCATTCTCCATTAAGATTGTGGCTCTCAGTTGACTACTGCTCCCCCTGTATGTGGGTCACACACACCGTTCCCAGCTGCGTAGCCCAGTCAGCTGTGGCTTTTGCCATGCCCGCCAACATCTGCTCCACAAAAACAATATCCAGCTTTTAGCACTCAAATGGAGGTTACACCATATGCCAGCAAGCCACTTAGTTTCTGCCAGGGGAGCTGGGGCCTGGCCGCGCTCGTCGAGGTAACAATGAAGGAGAGGGGAGGTGGGATGTGAAGGAGACTTCATCTTTCTCACTCTTCCTGTTACTTTAGATGAAGCACTTTTTTTATCTTGCTTTTGTTGTTGATTTTTCCTTGGTTTTGATGTTTATTTAATCTTCTCTTTTCTTTATTATCAACCATTTTCTCTGTCTGCATCCCCACACTCAGGCCATCAATGAGTGCCAGTGTGCATCTGCTCAAGGTGCTTTGGCAGCATCACGTTAGAATATTAATTTACCACCCAAACAACAGTTTGCCTGCAAGGTCTGCCACAAGGTCTGGGCCACAGTGTTGTATAAGCTAATACCTATTGGTTATAACCCCAAATTCTTTTAAAGGTTTGTAGATTTAGAGGGGTGGTGCTATATTTAATAAGAACTTAAACCAATTGCAACACTTAAACTCTTTCTTTTAGGAAACTAAAAGATTGAAGACATGAAAGAGCTATTTAGCCATTTAAGACCAATTAGGAACACAGATCTGAGTAGTATGGACTGAAGTGCTGCTCACGATGCTGAGAGGTGATGATGGATTTTTAATTAAATGTGGGAACCACAGGTCCCAAAATGGAGCTTATGGCTAACCAAGCAGTAGCCATTCGGTGACTGTATAGAAGATGACCATTATTGTCTCTCTGGCCTTGAGTCTCCTCATTTTCTGTGGTCCTGCCACAGTTTGATCCTTCGTACCACCACTGCATGATCTGTTCATCCTCTTAGTGGTGAACATACCACGCAGGACACAAAACAACTCGGGATAATGTGGAGTAAACAACTTGATTTAATTTATTTTCAACCCTAGTTATTTTAACATCTTTTACACTAGGATGGGTCAGATGAATTTTTTTTAAATTGCTTTTTTGTTTGTTTTTACACTTTAAAAATGCAGTTTCAGGTGTATCA
>JAVQJG010173963.1:0-13745 GCA_036024015.1 Craterocephalus amniculus
AGATTTAGGTGTTTGGAGCCTCCAGATTGTAGCTGCAAGCTAAGATGAACTCATTTCTTCGTAACTCTACACCTTCAGATTCTTTTCATTTTTAAAGACCGCCCACCACCACCCACCCCACCGAACATGAAGCTGACTCAGTTGACTTTGCCGTGACTTGCAATGTTACATAGAACACAATGCAACTTTATAAAATTACTTGGAAAAGTAAATAAAAGTTAGTAGATACATAAGATAAGATGAAAAAAAACAAGATAGAATAAAATAAAATGATGCTAGTTTGTACACATTAAAGACCACCCCCCACTCCCACCACCAATACATGCATGCTGGGCAGAAAGAATAAATCCCCGGAGAGTTAAAAGGGCTAATCATTACCATGGCACCGTTTAACCCATTAAGACCTGATGCTGTACATGAGTGTCCCTGAATCTGTGTAAGAACCTCTGGTCTTGATGGGTTAATGGGTTCACATTTTCCAGCCTGTTGCTCTTTGGCCACACCCCAAAAAGTGATGTCACAGCAAGCTTTAATGTGACAGCCGACTGAAAACACATCACATCACTGACTGGGATGCAACTCAATTAGGTAACTTACAGGAAAAAAATGTAGGAACGAAAATATGGAAGGACAATTTAATAATGCATCTATGTAGAGACATTAAAAATTGTTTCCACATACTAAAAACATCTTGACTATTGATTGATGTCTTTGCAAAACTGGAGTGCTGGTGAGTTTTATACCTAGTGAGCAGAGTTGGGTAGCGAAGAGGTGAGGTGATGGCAAGGTACCGGTCCAGAGCAATCACACACAGTGTCTCGATACTGGCCGTTACACACAGTATATCCGTTGCTGTCCAGAAATTACACATGACGTTCCCAAACCTCCATTTTCCCAGCAGGATATTGCTGGAGCCAAAAGGGACCACGATCACTCCCATGATGAGGTCAGCAACAGCAAGCGAGGCAATGAAGAGGTTGGTTACTGTTTGGAGCCTCCGGAACCGCAGGATGGCTGTAATCACCATCATGTTACCTGCATGGAAGAAATTGGTGCTATGAGGGGAACTTGAATCTGTTGTGATCCACAAACAACCCATTAGTCTGATGAATACAGTTTCCAGCTTTGTTACGTACCAAAGACGATGGCCATAACCAGAATCGCCATAGCAGCACCAAGCAACACGAGTTCTGCATCAGTATATCCCGCGGTCTGGTTGTTCGGTGGCGTGCTATTTGTCAGTGATGTATTGCTCTCATTTCCCATGATAAACTGTCAAAACAAAAGAGCACCATTAAGACAAAATGGATAAAGACATCCATATACAAAAGTTCATGAAGGCACAAGAAGAAAAGTAAGAGTCTGACTTTTTTTTTGTTTTGTTTGAAAGATGTGAAAGAGTATTGAATAGAGCAGTCTTCTGATGTCTCTGATGTGCAGCTTACATTCTAATCTGGTGAAATATTAAGTGACTTGCATGGCAGATGGGATTTACAGTTTTCAGTATTTACAGCGCTGAGTTTACACAAGCTGATATAAGACTACCCCAGGTGCTGAGTTCTGACCTGGCCCGATTCTTACTTTACACCATTTGTGTTCAAAACAATACAGGAGGTCTCTCATTATTCAAACTGGAGTAATATTTTGAATAAAAGTTCTTATAATGTTTTTTTTTAATCTACAATTTATTCAATTAAGACTGTTCTGTTTTACGTACTCTTTCTGAATATTTATATGCCAATAAGTAATATTTCATTGTGCTACTACGTGTCCATTTCCAGAAAAGAAACCTGAAAATTAAATAAAGCCAGTTCGAAGTTCTTGTTACATTTGTTGACCATTTCTTATTGTTTTTTTTTAAGTTTCCTCATAAAACAGAAAATACTATGAAAAAGACAATTTGAACAGAAAAATCTCCACAAACAAGGTGATGAAAAGGTTCATCTTCTTAAAAAACAGCAAAAAGTATTTAGGGTTAATTATTGTAAAATCTCATGCAATGTCACGGGGAACCCAAAGTTAACTCATATAATGTTTCAATGATAGATTTCTAGAAAATGTACATTACAGGTTTTCTAAAACATCTTTTGTAGGTTTACAAAAATCTGTTTTATGCAATGAATTGTGTCGATGATCATCTTAATGCTTACTTTTGATGGTCATTAACAGTCAATAGTTGTCTGTTTATAAATATTAAAATTAAAAACACTTAAAAACACATAATGGGGTAATAATCATGAAACAGGAAATTAGTTGATGTGGCATGGGTGTTTTTACCACCAATGTGCCTGAATGTACCACTCCCCAACAGCAGTGTTTGCTCCCCCATATACAGCTGAGTGTGACTATAACACACAATGAATACAAGCCAGGGGATATGCTTATACTCTATTTGTATATCAACACATTTTTCTCTCTGGCATTGACCCAATATTTAAGTAATGATGTTATATCTAAACTGCAGAGCTATTTTCTGATAAATATACCTTTAGCGGCTCCATTTTGGTGACTGTGGGAGTTAGTCAGCTTGCTATCTTAAAGAACTAAACATATGTGGTTTTTCACAAAGGAAGTTAACTCATATCATGAGTCCATCAGGTTCGGCTGTACACATCCTTTGCATTTCTCTTACCCTTCTGATAACCCATGTCCACCACCAGCATTCTGTCCTGACATGGTATCATGACTTAGTACATTTTTCATGCCTTGTTAATATCTAGCTCTTAATTTATGGTCTTTTTTCCTTTTATGTTTATATGATAAAGTGCAGCCCACTGACAGAAAGTATTGGGGAAAGAAGCACCACATAAAAGCTCTTGTTCAAACTCTTAAGCCACAAAGACTCTGAAATAGTATCTGACCATGTAGAACAGCGTGTACACTTCGCTTTTATGCTCTGACCTAATGACTTCACTTAAATACACAAAAAGCACACAGGTTGATGCTAGAAGCTGAGTTTGTGAAATGCTATAGTGACAGGAGAATATGCATTATGCAATGCAAACGAGCCAGTGCTGCAGCGCTGCAGCATGGGCAGTCACCTTAAATACATCGTAATGAAACACACCCCTTCCGCTGTGGCTATGTTGGATGCGTTCAGGATTGCAGGGAATAGAATACTGTACATTGGTGTGAGAGTAGTAAAGTGGATTTTATGGCATCAGTCTGTAAATAGGAACTTTTGCTGTCATGCATTTATTTATTTATTCATCGCAATGCACACATGCATTTTTAAAAAATGTCATTCGCTTTTATTCATGCAGGGCAAGCTGGCTGACCATTTTCACAGAGATGGCCCAGCTGACAGCAGACACATGGTGATTCATGTTTGCTATTCTGACTGTGCATGTGAACAGTCGGGGGTGGGACGGTGAGTCCTGTTAAGATGGCAAAGGTTTAAGATAAGTAAGTTGTGTTGATTATTTTGCAAGCTGCTTGTAGGTTTCATAGCATCTGTTTGTGATTTTACATGTTTACATGAAAGGAAGCCACACCTTTGGTTTATGTTTTCTGCACATCTAGAAGCTCTTTAGTTAATTGGATCATCTGTGCTCACTCTGTAAGATGGCTTTAATCCAACAAAATCATAACAGTCACAACACTTTTTAATGGCAGCTCTAAAGAGGCGCATTGATTCGCATGTGTTTACACAGTTCTCCACTGCTCAATGAGCGACGTGTTGAATTTTGGGATGCATTTCAAAACACCAGGGAGGACCAAGACAAGTTTGTTAGTTTATGACAATCATCGTACAAGCGGCATAAATGGCCGCCCTGAGCAGACAAAGCCTCACAGTGCCGTTACGCAGGCCCCAGACATTTATTTAGAGTGTCAGTATTGTAATTCAGTCTGCAGCTCTCAACAGGATCTTTGTGTGAAATTTGTCATCATGTTGAAAATGCCCAGAGTTCAGGGAATACTTGTGTGAGGAAAATGATGGATCAGCAGGAAAACTAACTGCAGACCCATTAAAAAAAAAAAGAAATCAATGTGTTATTAGCAATACCCAGTTCAGATGAAATGAAATGAAGTACTGCACAGATTGGATCTGACAGATCATCATGCACCTCATGCATGATCAATGTAACCGTGAAATTGATTTCTCCTATTTTATTCATATCTCTGTAATGACCTGTGTTTATTGAATCATAAAGTCTGAAGCTGAGCCTATCTCTACACTAATCACCCTTGTACCGTTCTGAGGATCTGTGGCTGCTCTATGCCCCCGCCAATCAGATCAATAATAATCTTGGCAGTTGCTTGCATTACAGTAATTCAGCCTGTGGCACAGACTCTGATTGGCTCCCTTCAAACGGTCGCACACAACAAAAGCTGGTCGTGATCAAACACAAAAGATTTACTGGGACATAAAAATTCCATGGCAGATCTGCCTCAGTGATCATGATTACACTGAGCATGCACCGCACATACGTGCACATATTCATGCATGCACATGGACAACAGTGTGAAAAGTACATAAGCTCACAGCACCCAGCTTTAGCCATGTTAGGTAGAATAAACACAAGACAACAAGTAACAGGAAACAAATACTTTTTGGTTCAGATCCTCTAGTTTTCATTCTCAGAAGAAAAAAAAACTCTGCAAAACTGTGCTGAGTCAGCATTGCTTTCATTTAACAGCTGTAGGAATTATAAGGTGAGTGATTTGGTTAAGATATTTTAGATGTGTTTGGTTTAAGGCACTTGATGTACCCTGAATGTATCATGACATAAAAAGATGCCTTCATGTCATTTCTAAAAACTGTTTCTGACATTAAATGTTTTTGTAATAAAAAAAAACAAAAAACAGCACCTATATTTTCTATTGTTCTAATGTTGCTTTAAGTGACACTAAAATACTCAAATAGTCTAAGTGTCATTGCTAGTGGTTTATATGTTTGATTCAAGTCATCCATTAGAACCACAGTTTGTGGGTGTGTGGTGTGTTTATTGCGTGTGAATCGTGTATGCAAAGCAAACCTGCAGTGTGAGTTTTCTTACCTCCAGGCTTTGTTTTCTGCTTCAGTCCAGTGACTTCATCTTCCAGATCATTTTAAGTCCACAGCATAATTAAAATTTGTTTGTTCTCTATTTTTTTCTTGACGTATAAAATTCTACTTTTGTGTGTGAAACACACACTTTGTTTCACTCTTTGTTCTCATTCGTGTGTATACACACTCTTTCAGCCCTCAGCCACAGTTCGAAGCAGTTGAGCCTGTTACCCTTTTTATAGGCAGCCCACGATTACATCACAGCAGGACAGTAGCCAATCAGAAGACAAGGGTCGGCTTTTAGTGGATATCATATGTCTGCAGTGTCCAGATAGCCCCCGCTGCCCTTTGGTCCTTTAGGAAAGCAGAATTTTTCACCTTATTTATTCACAGTAAAGTTTCTTTTTCAGTGCCAGCCTGCTTGCAAATACATGTAAACAAAACATAAAACCACAAACTTTTTGTTTTGGCTGCTGTTTGGTTTCACTCCTGCAGCTTTTGCCCAGAACATGACATGTTTAGTTTAAAGTTGTTTTTCCCTTTAAGCTCTGAGGTGTGCATTCTGCTTAAAGTACCACAGATTGACTTTCTTTGGTTTTGTAGTTTACAGAAAAATAGACTCAAAGACATAAATTGGGTAGATATAAGATTCATTTTTACACAAATGTATTTACATCCACGTCAATACGGACTAAGACAAAAATGAAGATGAATTATTAGTCTGTCACTTAGTTCATTGATCACTAAGTCAAACAAAAATTAGTTTTAAAAAAATCGGCAGCATAGAATCAGATCCAAGAATCATAAAAAGAGTTTTAGATGTGTCGGATGTGTCACTGATGGGCTGCTTTCAGACCAGCTTTACCCTCGAAGATAGATTGGTCTTTTTAAGGGCTGAAAAAGTGATGGACATAATCAGCTACTGTAAAGAAGGACAATGGTGTTTATTTTCAATTGAGGCTCAAAGTTTAGACCTGAATGTTCACAATGCACGACTGCGAACATTGACTAACTTTAACATCTGTAGTCAAGGAGTTGCTGAAGTGGATCAATGGCATCTCTGTTCATGGAATCATTGCCTCATCCTCTGTGAAAGAAGGGACACTAGGAAGACATGAGGTCTGTAGATCAGGATCTGAATCTGTTTGTGGGCTAATGTCCTGATTTTAGATGTTTTCCTGCTGCAACACATCAAATATATGGGTCACTCATCAGTGCGGAACTTGCAATTTGAGTGAGGTTACACATTTAAAGGGACAGTGTGTAACTTTTGGCCACTAGGGGGCTAAACCTCTAAATCCCCACAGGCCACATTGTTGCAAAATTAAACAGTCTCACTCTTTCTGGGCTCCTCAGACTCCATATTTTCCTTGTTACTTTTTTCAAATTTGACCAACTTTAAAAGGAAATGTAGCGTGAAGCTCTGTCCGCTGTGTTTTATAGCTGCAGAGCAAAGCTGCAGGTCACATGTTCCATGAGAGACAGATCCGCTCACGCAGAGTTTCATGTCTAGTTTCTGAAGAACGCAGACATGTGTCAAAGATTGCATTGGCCCCAGAAGTTATCCATTATTAATCACATTAGGCTGATAATGGGGTCATATTTTTAATTTTGGGGGAAATTACAGGTTCAGGACACCCAGTGGCCAAAAGGTACACAGTATCCCTTTAACCTATAATGGTTGTAACCACAGACATTCTGTAAACTCCATATGGTAAGACACAAACTAAGATCTGAACAAGTACAGTAATCCTACTGGTCAGACAACACTGCTAACAACAAGCCACTGTTTTGCCCAAACTAAGTCATCCAGACCTGAAAAGATGTTACCTGAGTTCTGCTCTTGAACATCCATAAAGCCCATAGAAAACCTATTCTTTCATTTTCTGGAACTCTTTCAGCTACCCTTGGTTTTATCACCATGTGGTCCACCAAGCAATGCAGAACTTATTGCTTAAACTAGTAGCAGCCAGGAAGCAACAGTGCAACCACCTGCTGAGCTGACTGCTAACTTTGCAATGAGATCAATTGACTTGCACAGACCGGCTGTAGCATAGGTGGCTAAACATGAGGCGGACTTATTTTTTTATCAATGTAACCATATTGATTTGTTTTGGCTTAGGCTGGTGTTGTGTTTAATGGTTAAATTATGACATTGTGTATTGACAGCACTGTTAAATTGGTGCTATTTCATCTTGAGAAAAGGATGACCTGTCTTCAAGAAAAACTATTCATTGATAGACTTCATTTAAGACCAGCCTTATGCGGTGTCTGCAGAATCGCCTCCCCTGAGTACAAAATTTGTTTACACGCTATAGCATAGCCTCAGATGTGATCCTTGGACTTGAAGTCATTGATACTCTGCAGGAAGACATCAGGCAGTATGCCAAAAACCCTGCACATTCGGCAGTACGAGACCTTCTAAGAAGACAATGAACGAACGGAATATGCAGCCAATGTGGCTAAAGAATTATCAGCACAGGGTTATATAAACTTACATAAGTGGCCTCGACAGAGTTCAAGACTTGAACTCAGAATGTATGGAAGGAACAAAAGACAAGGCTTGAAGACATGCCAGGAGCTTACAGATATTTCAGAGAAACAGTCTTAATGTTTTTAATGTGGCCTTTCTGCTATAAATCTAAATTATTCTCAGTCAATTTAATAAAAACTTCAACTTATTAACACAATACTTTCTTTGTTTTCACCAGAAGAACCCTATTAGTCAAACTGCAATGTTCTCTAAATCAATAATAGGCACGTGGAATAAAATGTGACATGCCTTGATTTTAATTAGATTCCTGCCATCTGAACCGGCATATTTTATAGTGAAATAAAGGTTGCATGATGTTTACAGCTTACCAAAATTGTAAGTAGGCTATAAAGAAGGCAGACAGTGAGTCAATAAGTTCTCCACTTGAAACAACTTTGACCCATAACTGCATCCTGTAATATACCTTCCCTACTTTAAAGCAATATGCTTCTGACCTTAAAACTCTGCGTATCTGACAGCACATTAACCATCATTATATACATTCCTGGGGCCATCATTGCCCTTCAGCTTCATAGGGCTGAGAAACCACACAACCCTGCTTTTTTCCCCCAGCCCAGAACATTACATGACAGCCCATTTTGCATGCTCACCGCAACTTCAGCCCACGATATGTATGCATTTTTAACTGTAGTTTTTTCTTTATTTATTTTAGTCAACTAATAACACAACATTTTACTATAACAATTTAGTCACTTCCTGCTCAAGTTTACAACTAGTATGACCTGTTTCAACCAATCCACCAATCAACCCAACATTTAGGACTAAAAGGATGTTTCATTTATTTTGAAAATAAAATTAATTAATTAATCAAAACAAAAAAACAACACATAAAAGATCTTTCCCTGGTTGGGCTGAGATAATAAAATTTTCTTAAATTCACATGCAGATAGCCTTACAAATTACAGAGACATGCATATTCTACAATCATGACAATGGCTCAGGAGTGACTTAGAAACTTGAATCTGGGAGGAAAGTCTGGACTTAATATAAATCCTGGAGCTGCCAGTATATTTGGACCTTACTGGCGTTAGATGGAGCGTCTAAGAGTCTAAATAAGCAGCACAAATCCCCCCATACAACTAAATGTACCCGCCACATTTATAGGTAAAACCATCTGAGCGTTTTGTTAGCGAACACAGTGTTCTGTCTACTCCAGTATATGCTTATCTTGACCTCAAAACCTTTATGAAACCACATATGAAACACAGACAGTTCAGAAATGAGGCCAGTGGTTTAGCAGCAGATAAACACTCCAACAGAAACAGCTCATTTTTCCTGTTGGTGATTTGACATACATAAAAAATACACAAGAAAATAAGAAATAGCTGTCAGAAGACACTCTCTCTCATCCATTTGGTGATTTGTGAGGTAATGCCAGCCCCGTCATGCTTTGTACTGTGGAGGGGAAACAGGAAACCCTCAAACTCCAGGAGCTTTTCACACACGCTATTCTTTTTTTTTCTCTTCCTCTTTTAATCAACTCTCGCCTCCCTGTGACGTCTTTTAGGGCATATTTGTCAAGCACACTGGAGTTTCATCAGTGGCCGAGGAATTGATTGGTGGCCCTCTGTGTGTATTTGATAATTCATCTGGAGAGCACCTTTTCATTAGTGTTTTCATCTCGGAGCTGGCGTGCAGCTCACCTCGTTCAGGAGGGGAGCCGTCTCTCTGCTCGTGCAAATGCAAGTCGCTGATCTAGCCGCAGCCAGTTCAAAAAAAAGTTTTCCACGCCTGAAACGGAAACCAGAGGTGGTATAATGAAGAATGTGGTGCCACTTCTGTTGCGTGTGTGCCCTTTATGTTTCTCTTGTTCACATGATGATCGAGCCTCTCTTGAGAGAAGAGACAGGGCGTTGAGTGTGGTCATATCCTCACGTCTGAAACATTTCTTCTGGTGCCTCTTCCTGTCAGTAACCTACCCCTTCCTTTATCTCTACAAACCCTCCACCCATCATCAGACCCCTCTAATCCGGACATATTTCATTTGAACACATCTTGGCCAAATTTACTTTATCTCTCTTTCTAAGAGAGATAAAAAATGTGATCAGATTTTGCGCTGAAGAGATGAATTATTGATTTTTTCTCTCTCACTAGTTTATTTTTGCTCTGGATCTAATCTCACACTGAAAAGACAACGTTGTAGGTTTAAACAATTGCATGGATCAGTCATTCTGTGACCAGTGTTTGATGTACATCTTTGATAGGGGCTGATCACAGATATGGTGGTTTCATCGCGTGTTGGACGGCACATAGAGATACAATGTTCACAGGCCACATTTATTTTATCTTGCTGAGTTATCTTCAGCTGAAAACATTTTGCACCATTGCATGCAAGGAAATCCCTCCGTCACAGAAAAGTGCTCTATACTAACCGGTGGGAATCCAAAAGTAAACACATTTCCGACCATAGGTGGGATTTTGGTGCCACTTGTTTGTTCTTCAAAGAGTCGCCCGCTCTGTATCCTTAACATATTGGCTGTAGGGACTGCTGAGAACACACAGCACAGTTTCCTGCTGGTACTTCCAACAATTACTAGTCTTGCTCTTATACTTGCATGCCTATCCTAGAACCTTCATCATCCACAAAATTAATCAAAATTTATTGAGAAAAATGATTTAACCCTATAATGTCTTCTGTTGAATATTTGATACATACCATTTCTGGAGCTTTTGCATCATTCAATTGTAAAATCTTTGCTTAAAACTCCAAAGGGTCCATAAGGCTTATGGTTTCACTGAGGAGGTGATGAGGAGACAGTTTTTATCATTTTGTTTTTACCCTACTGTAGGTCTTTTTGCAACAAGTGATGTATGAAGTAAGAACATGATTTTTTCTTTCATTCCTCTCCTCTTTATCATCCTGTGTTATTGGTCACGGGCTGATAATCGGATGATTTTGTTCATTGTTTCAATTTTTTACTGAAGCAGCTGCTTCACTCTTTTTTTGGGAATCCAATATTTTTTTTAACTGACTTAAAAAATAAATAAATGCAATTTTCATTCAGTCATTGTTAAACCCAGTTGAGATAACATCTCCAGAAGAGAAGAACAGGGTAGCAGACACAGAGGCACCCAAAACAGGATTGGGTCTCTGTTTTTTGCTCATTTCACATTAATCATGCTTTTCCAAAAATGGATAATTCAACTCTAATCAGTATTAAAATAGGGGTTCTATAAAGTGAAATGTTTATGTAATGGATCAAAACATTTTCTTACCGATTTTTCATCAACTCGTCTATGTGACTCTGCTGTAGCTTCGTGTCCCCCTGTTCGTTATCCCTCTCATATTTGCCATCTTGTCTGTCTGCTCACAGCCTCAGCGTCACCCTGCCTTGCTGGTACAGCTGTGCTGATGTGATGATTGAAGGGCCAAAAAGGTGGCAGGAAAAATGCCGGGTCACCATCACAGAAAGCACATCATTGGAAAGAAAAATGTATCTAATAAAGAGTTGGGTCTTTCTTATTTTCAATGACACATGCTGACTGTGTGACAGGAATGAAGAGTACGTATGAAGGTCTACAGATCAGAGATAAACTCTCAGTCAGCACTTTTCGTTTCCTGCCCTCCTCTCTATCCTCTCATCATTGCTGCTCTTTTCCTGCTCTTCAAACACTCACTATCTCTCATTTTCTCCCTGCTCTGTCACAATTTCAGCTTTCCGTCATCACTCTCTCCCCTCTCCTCTTCATTCTTATTTTAAGCCTCTTGTCTGCCTTCCCTCTCTTCACTGTCAGTGTTTTCTTTATGCAGCAGCTCCTCTTTTACTTTTATACTCTGCTGTTCATCTTTATCTGTCATCATTTTCACCAGTGTCCGTTGATCCTGTTTCTATCTTCTGTCATCTGCTAAGACATGATTTACAGAAATATCAACTATGATTGTGTTTTTTAAAATCTCATAAGGTGGAGTCCATATGGGGGTCATGGAAATATAGGATGTATTTTACCAGATCCAGTAGTTGGAGAAAAAAGAAACATTATTAAAGTAAGGACACTGGGGCTTTTACAGCAATACCTGTTTATCATTAGGTTCAGGTTTACAAACACACAAATTATATTCAGATTGTGTAGAAGTTTAAAAAAATAATAAGAACATAAGTACTAAATATTCAGACTATGAGAGCATATTATAATTAATCATGAATAAATTAGTTGTTCACCATCCCTGATGACGTAATTCCAAATATTTTATGCAATACAGCTCTTTGGGAACCACAAAAAGAAATCTTGCTAGAGTTGATCAGCTTAGAATCCAACTCATCAGACTTCTCTAACAGAAGAAATCACTAAACGCTAAAGCTTTCACTCATTGTTTTAGTTAAAACAACTGCTTCTAACAAGGTTTGCATTCATAGATCATCTATTTTGAAACTATTTCTTTGCTTTAGAAACCATGACAGAAAAGCCTTTTATGTCAGTAAAAGTTAAATTAATTGAAAAATTCTTTATCAAAATGTTTATTATCTATTTTAATTTGGCAGCAGCAAGGGTCTCGTGATGCCACCTTTACTCTGTCAGACTGAACAAATCCTCCTTGTCATTATAGTTCTATTGTGCCTGCCCTCTTCCAGCTTCCAGTCAACATTTTCTATTTCTATCGAGTAAAACTACTTTTAGACCCTTAAATCATGAAACTGTACGGTGAATGTTTTGAATCTTCACTTTGGAAAGGCTAAAACTTCAGGACATTTGTTTACATTGTTTGGTCAAAGAAGATTAAAATCAAATCAAAGAATGTCTATCTGGGTTATTTCGTACTGGGCTACACCTGCAACAACCTGCAACCTATACATACAAATCTAAAACTAAACTAAGCTCATATAAGAGAATGTGAAGGAACACATTCTTTTCAAACTTCATCACTCCCTGGGTTAATGTATGTCACATTTTTTTTCTGTGATGCACAGAGGACAAAGAGATGTCATGCAGCACTATCCTGCCATTTCTCAGCACACGAAGGCTCTCAGAATTCCTGTCTGTCCAAACACAGCTGCTCCAGAAATGAAACAAAGCTGTAAAGGACTGGTGCTGCATTCATGTTTGAACTGTGTGAGAGAGGGAAGTTCACTGCCAAGAGACACATTAAGTCTTATAAATCTCAGCAAACTTCGTGTTTAAACAGCATGTAATGAGCAGAAAGAAATATAGATTTTTAGCTTCAGTCAGCTGCACTGCTTGCGTTGCAGAGGTGTTGCATTTGGATCTTCACATTGTTATCATAGTAAAAATTGACAGAGTCAGTCTCCCATGTGAAAAATGGGCCCATCTTTTAAGTAGATAAAGATGAACATGTGCCCGGTCCAAAAGATTTCTGTGATAAGATGAAACAACACACCTTTCTTGTAAAAGTGTGACAGTGAAACAAGATGAAACCAGAAATTGTTACAAGGTCTGTTTTTCATTTTCTAGCAGAGTGCGGGAGAAAATGGAAAAGAGTTATCTGAGGCCTGTTTCACATAAGGTGCAGTTTGTCCTCTGTTTAAACAAAGAAGATTAATATAGTTTGACTTTAATCTCCTTCACCTATAAATTAAAAAATTCAGGGCTGTGCACTACAACCTCTGACCTGTGGATTTCGTTTGATTAACGATAAATCTACCTGTAAAGATCAAGATCCTGACACCAAGAATACACTTATGACCCTTTAATAATAGGAAAATGATGCAGATCAAGCTATTATAGTCTCACACACAATGGCTGTGACCTCACCTTCAACTTGTCCCATTTCCTGACTGAGAAACTTGCGAACACACACAATGTGGACCAGGATCTTTTTGCTGTCACAAGGGGGGACGTTTGATTTCAAATTGGAGGAAAGTGTCTGTGATGATACTGTATGTACAGACTTGTGTCTCCTTAATTCTATAAATGAAAAACAGGGAGTATCCAGCCTTATTGTCACAAGAAACAAGCTTTTATGAATACATTTCTTGTGTATGCCCATTTACACTCAGGGATTCACAGAATTATAATCAAAATCATGGGGGAGAGTGATTCATTTCCAGTGAGGGTTGAACTCCGCCAAGGTTTCCCTTCATCACAATTCTGTTACCAATGTTTATGGACAAAATCTGTAGTTGCAGCTGCTGATGGATGGATGGATGGATGGATGGATGGATGGATGGATGGATGGATGGATGGATGGATGGATGGATGGATGGATGGATGGATGGATGGATGGATGGATGGATGGATGGATGG
>JAVQJG010173968.1:0-13433 GCA_036024015.1 Craterocephalus amniculus
CCCCCCCTTTTCAAAATTGGTTGTACATGTAAGATATTTATGTATGTATTTATATATATAAATAGATATATATACTGTATATGTAATAGTTGCACATGAAATTTCGTTGCTGCATTTTATTTTTTGATGGACTCTTTGTTTACTTTTTTCAAAACTGCAGGAAAAGATGTTACATTAAGACAGAATGAGATTAAAATGAGGATGAGAGGGAGTGAAGAGAATAAATAACCAAATCTTCTTGGAAGAACCCCAAAAAAGGAAAAGGAGAGAGCAGCAGCACTGATTGCATATGAGGACACTTCAGATGGGGGTGGGGTTTATAATGACTAACTGCATCCGTCTCCTTTTTTCTTTTTTACATGACTTTCTGAATGGCCAAGCTCATCCCCTTTAACTTAATTTTGTGGCTTCCTGTCTTTCCCTTCCTTCCTCTCCCTCTTCCTTCTTCTGGAAGCTGCTTACTTTCCGTGTGTCAACGCCTTCCCTTTTTAAAAAAACAGACCTTCCCATTAAAGTTTTATATTTTAATTTAATTTTAGCCCTCATTTATCTGGAAATAAAGTTCTGAGCAGTTGGAGCAGTGATGTGTCTTTTGTGTTTGTGTCAGTGGGAACCAGGATTTCTCAGACAGATGGAAAAGGCGGACCGTGTTTACATTTATTTATCTCTTTAAAATGCTTTAACGCACTTTTCTCCAAGCTGGCGTGGCCTGTATTTCTTGGGTGTGAAGTGGTCTTAAACCATATCTGTACTTGCTGCAGTTTGCAAAATAAAAAGCTGTTTAATATTTCAGTAGGAACTTGAATATGACACAAAGCTAAAGTAAACTGAACACAGGTTTTTAATTGTTCCTGCCGTTTATGATCATGATACAGCAAGAGAATCTCTGGGGCCCTGTCCTTGGGAATTTAAGGGAAAACCTTTTACTTCTGCACAAACAATGTACGTTTTTGTTGCAAATTAAGTTTCATGAGGTTAATCCATTCTTAGTCTTTCCCTGAAACTTGAGACATTTTCTGTAATGTGGCTGGTATAGCCGCTCTCTGAAACAGTCAATAAAGCCAGTTGGCCATATGGTGGCCCAGCTTGAGCAAGGCACAGGTGACAAGTTGCAGTGAATTTCCTAACAAGACACCTCCCGTTGAACACGCTTGTTATCAAAACAGACAAAAAAAATATTCAAATGAATTCCTTCATACAGTCAAATCTCAACGAATTTGATCCTTGTATTATGACTCGAAACAACAGAACCTCCAGTAAGGATAATCTGGCGGTTATGGTGGAGGCATGAATGAAGCACCATCACATTCATCAAGCAGGGTTAGGTATAGTCATGCACCACAGCAGTGAATAAATGGGGGAAGGTAGTGGAATGTGTTTGGGGTTTTACTTTTTTTTTAGGTTAAACCATGAGGTCACCCCCTGTTTTGGATGTCATGACCCAATTTTGTCACAATGAATGATGCATTTTTGTGGGTGTGTGGGGGAGGGCTAAAGGGGAGGAAAAATGTTTATGGCCTGAGAGCTGGACACTCCCTACACTGAAAACTTTGCACCCACCGCAAATTTATATTCCATGTGTCTATAAGACATTCCCGAATCCTGATAGATGACGGTCGGAACTGTTAATCCGACAGTGTTATTATTCATAATGATTCATCTTAAGGGTGTTTTAATGTCAACATTTTAGTTTCCTTTTCATGTAACTTCAGGTACTCTCAGTTGTGTAGTTCTGTCAATCACCACTAGGGGGCTGTGTACAACATATTTTTGGAAATTTTCCCTGAATCCATACCTTTTGACAGGAGCCCATGGCAAATGGGTCACTGCTTGCAGGAACATGAGAATAAATCCTTATTTACATAATATATTGCATAGAATTGGGAACTGATAAAACATGCCCTCGTTACTTGGGTCACAATGACAGAAAATTATTCTGAAATAAACTAACAGCAATAGAGTTACAACAAATAATCTCTGACCTCTGTGTAAAAATGCTAAAGATGAGATCATTAAACCTGCTTATTGAACACTGTTCTCACAGCATGCATTTGTCCAGTGTTATTTGATTAACTTTACCCACATAGAATATAAGGGACATCGTAGATGACAGTACTGACGGGTTGCCTATAGCTCTTTGTTGCTCCTTTTTAAAATGTGTTTGGCTGAATATAGAGCATGTGTGAACCCCCAGAAGAGCCTATAATGTGCTGGAATGTGGCTGGCAAAGGGGAGGGTAAAGGGAAGGAGAGAAGGATACTTTATGGGAGGATAGGATGTGGAACAGAGAGAATAGAAAATCTGAGTGGCAGGTGCTATTGTGGATTAAGTGCAGGAACCTACAGCAGCAAGGTCGAAGGTCAAAGTGAAGTTGAAAGGCCAACCAAAACTCCCTTTTAAGCCCACCCACAGAGATACAGATAGCCCGGTGATGGGGTTAAGGAAGAAACTAAGGGAAGAGAAAGTTACCGCGAAGAAAATAATGGACATATTATGATAAAGTAAAGCAAAGCAAGATGTGGAACTGGCAATGCCATGATGGAAACATGAAGAAAATGAGACAGGTGTCTCGTGTTTGATAGCACGCCTGCCTTGATGAAATGAGAAAATCATGTGGGAGGTTCTTCTACAGGACCGCTGGGGTTGATGCTGAATGAACAAATTAGCTGTGTCCTTGGTGAATGAGAGCGTTTGGCTGCAGTTTTCCATTGGGGCCTTCTGTTGCAATATAACACAGAAGTTGTGTAATTGTGTAGTGAGTTTCCGTAAAACTTTGTTTGACCTAAATACACGATTCACCCTGTTATTTCAGAGCAAAGGCACAAGAATGCTTACTGGAATGCCCCTCAGAGTGTTTGTTGACACTCTGCGACCACTCTTTTCTCGGATGTTGACAAAGATGTTTTGTTGGGGTTCACTCAGTTCACTCCCTTGAGAATCGCGGGGAGCTGTGAAGCTGTCACACGGGCTATCGCAACAGTTGAGACCTGAATAAACCGGGGGGCCCTGGCGCTAAAGGCTGGCCTCGTGATCTGGGTGCTTGATTTCATACTTAAATAAATTTCTACCGTGTTTGGGCTCCGTCCTTTTCTTTGTCTTTAAATTACAAACCCTTCCATCCATCTGAATAGGGAGCTATCACTGGAAGCTTCTTTTCTTTAGTGGCTTTCATCTCCATCTGGGGGACCATGAGATACTCTTGTCCCTGTGCTTGTTGTGAAAAGTAACAGCGGGGCCCATTCAGCAAGAAACTGTCTGCAATTAGTGCAATTATGCTGATTTTCACTTGTGTCCCATGCAGAACAGAGTTTTCGCTGTGCATAGAGATGTCCCCTGAAAATTGCTGCAAAACAAAAAGCCATCAATCAACAAAGGCCTTGAATGAAAGCCTCAACAGCAGATAATACCAGGCACATTCCGTAATGACAGCATTTAGTCAGCTGTGACCTGCGCTGCCATGAGGGCACGACATCCAGAGCTTCAATGATTAAGGGAAAATGTGCATAAAGCTAGTATGAAGGGCAGAATGCCTAATTGACAGTACTTGCAGTTATCTGTTACAGTGGTTAATACACCTGAGTTTTGCTCATATTCAAAGATTCAGCTGAGAGATGAGCGCTCCTGGTCAGTTTCATATTCCTTATCCAGATGATATATTTTAAATAAATCATATAATGGCAAATAAGTTAAACAAATTAAATAAAAAGGGATTTGTATTCTTTCAAAGAATATTAAAACAACTCCATGTGTTTATTTTCCTTTTTTCGGTTGATTTTCTATTTGATGATGACCAAGATAGAGGTCATTGTTTGCTCAACTTAACATCAGTATTTCTGCCTAAGAGACAGACAAAGCTCACATTTAACAGCAAGAGCAAAAGTGTCCAAAAAGTCATTCATTCACTTCTTCACTGGCCATGTTTACATGGGACTTTTAATTCCTCTTTAAAGCGGAATTAACGTTAATTCCGCTTTAAAGAGACCATGTAAACACTTAATTCCTAATGTGAATTTAATTCAGAATTATTAATTCGGAATTAAAAATAAAACATGTAACCATGGCCACTGGTGGGTTTTTTGGGGAATGAAAAACACCAGTGATTGCCCTGGTTTTTATCAGGGTGACACACATGCAAACTTGATATGAGAAATCTTCATTCTGAACAGGGTAGCATGCCCGCTTAGAAATCATCTAAATATGACAGAAAAAAAGTTTTTCTTAATTTCTATCACCATTATATACTTTGCTGTCAAGTTTGATTGATGGAAAAAAAACAAGTAAACCCTAAAAAAAAATCTCTGATGGTAACTTCTGATGTAGCCTGTGATGGATGGAGTTACAGTAATGAGTCTGTTAAGTGCAGATATTGCCAGATTAGTGAATGAGCCTACTAAGCTCATGCCCTAAGAGTTGGGAGGGCTACGAGTGTTCCTCCTGAAATACAGAAAAATAAATCCAAGAAGAACATAAAACAATATAAATGACCAAAAAACAGACAAGACCACAATGAAATGCTGGAATGACCAAGAAGAAACATGGAATGTGACACGGAACTGGTTAATAACAAAAAAGAAAAACATCTGAAAAAGAATACAACTACCAGAATACATAGACTAAACAACCACACAAGTCTGCATGGTTGTGGTTCAGTATCTTTCCGTATGGGTCCTCCACTGGAAGGGTTGCACACCTCAGTGTTTCATACCTCCGTGGGTCACTGTGTCATTTAAGTTGACTTGACAGTTATGGCAGGATAAAAAAAGTCAGTATAAATTTAGTTTAAAGTAGGAAAATGTCCATTCAGCTTTGAATTAAATAATTCAGTATTTTTCCAGGGGGTGGGGGTTGGTACATCTTGAAAGAATCCCTTGAAGCTGGCCCCAAAGTAGCAATGTGGCCCCCAGTTTGACCCCTCCCTTGAAGCAATCTGGTGGAGCGGTGGATCCAAACAGGGTGTCTTTAAGACCCAGCGGAGTTCGGCAGGGAAACCCCGCGGCTTTAGTTGTTTCTACTCTCCCGAGTGTCAGCTAGTTATTTGTGGGGAGGCGCTGTAGCCATTTCGCCACATGAAAGCCTGATGAGCTGAGCGACCAACATCCGAGTTGTTGGTGGAGAACAGAAATCAGCTTTGGAGGAGCTCTGCGCGCGCACACACACTCCACACGAACTCGCGCGCGGATACGCACGTCTCACGGACACGCACACTTCCTCCTCGACCTCCGCGGAAAAAAAGAGGGAGAGAGAGAGAGAGAGAGAGAGAGAGAGAGAGAGAGATAAAGAGAGAGAGAGAGAGAGAAAGGGAGAGAGAGAGTACACGAACTTCCAACTCTCCCATGTGGAAAGCAGAGGTTTGGAGATAAGGTGTATTTTTTCCTCTTCGGCTCTCTATTCCTCCCCTCTCTGTCCCTCTCTTTCTACCCCTCAGTGTCTTTTAATTTTATTTTCTTCTTTTCCTTTTTAAAAACATTTTTGCCCGGATATTTGTGTTTCTATGAGAGTCTCGCTCGGCCAGAAGAGAAGTTTGGTTGTTTGTCTGGTCGGCTGAGGAGGAGGAGGAGGAGAAGAGTCTGGTTAAAAGTGGGGGAAGATGGTCCACAACGCCGCTTGGAGAAGAAGCTTGTTATGCGTCCTGGCGCTCAGTCTCGGCTTTGCGTCCCTGCCGTGCAAAGCTCGGATTTACACCAACCACTGGGCAGTCAGGATAGCCGGGGGACCCGAGATAGCCGACAGGATAGCGGAAAAATACGGCTATAGGAACATGGGACAGGTAGGTCGCCTCATGCTCACACACCAAAGTTATTTTGATCATTTAATATGTGCTTTGAACTTTCATGTTTACCCTCAACTCTTCAAAGCAGTGGGCTTAGCATTGTGGTGTGTTAACATTCACCGGTGCAAAAACGTGACGAGGTTTGATCTCACGGGTCAGAAGCGGAACCTCCGCGTAACTCTTTAAGCGGCTGATTCAGGCGAGGAGAGAGAAGCTGCGGGAACAAAGACGGAGGAGCAGGATGGCACAACAGGTGCCTCCTCTGCATTTCCACAGACCAGCTTGAGGCACGGTGAGCTCACGATCAGCCTACCCCCTTCACTCGGTGGCCTTGGCTCACCAGTGCTCTTTGGGTTTATCATCTTGGAAGTGACATCTGAAGGTCCACACTAAAGCATGCTGCTTTAAAAACTCCTAAAAGTGTGGGATGGTGATATTCTTTTCTCAGTCCTGTTTAAATTAATATATATGTCATTTATGGGAATTCTTGATCCAGAAACCTTGATTAAATCTGTTTGCCCTGGAGCTTACTACTTTAACTCAAACACTAGGCATCATATGTATGCTTAACCATGGTATATGGACTGGTGCTTCTGCTTTAAATCTGACTTCTGCTTGCACTTGAGATTAATTCTTCATAGTTGCTTGCACACGTTTTCCAGCACTGATAACTTGCAGAAATAAGACTGTATTTTGAGTAATGCTGATCCACCATTACATTGGGGAATGGTAACATAAGCATATAATATTTCATCAGAGTTACTGAAGCAATATTCCACATATATTATTTCCCATGCATCCACAGCCAAAGCCCCACGATATTTGATAGATTTTAATCTTAAAGCTTAAAGAGTCATCCCTTAGCAGTTGGAAATGACTGAAAATAACACAAATGCAAAGACCGGGGAAGGCATCATGCTATTATATGAATGAAAATGTGAGGGAGGAGTATGTGGTTCCTCACTTATTTTGACAATCTTTAAAATGTAGTCACATGTTGTATGTGAACAAAAGACCCAGACCACACAAAAATGGACCCCACACACATACAAATAGAGCCGATATCCATGGGCAGTTCATGCCTGCACTTGCTAGCGTTCGACATGCAGACTGGAGGGAACAGAGGGGGGCATTCTGACAGGTTGTTGTGGGGTAGCCTAGTCAACAGCTATTGAACCCCCCGTCCCGCTCCTCCCTCTCCACCTTATCCAGCCTGCCCACCCACCGTACTCCCAAGAGAGCGGGCCTTAATGGCCTCGTTTATCCCCTCTCTTTGACAGCAACTAATGTGTGGAGTCCCCTCTTTCCAAAGTACTCCCCCATAGGAATTCCCTGGTGGAGTGGAGTGTCGTTCCCTACCCCCCACCCACTGTTCGCCCTAATTTCCATCTCAATATGGAGCGTTCATTGGTCTTTTGACACCTCATAGACAAGCGTTTTACTTCACTTCCTGGTTGTGGGGTCAGCTGAAAGCCGCTCTCATAGGAGTGATAACAGCACACTTTGGTTTCCTAATGGGAACTCTGACATTCCTGTAATCAACCTCTTTATCTGCACGATGCGTATGCATATTGAGAATGAAATTAAACTATTAAAACGAGGTAATTTCACATAATTTGGCTCATAATTTGATGTAGAAATGTTAGTTAATTAAGGCTATTTTGGCTGTTTATAATTTGACTGATAATGTTTACTGGTAAGAAAAAGATTATATGATTGATAAGTGAGGTTTTAGCTGTGAGAGGAAGCAGTTAAAGAGAGAAAAGGGCGAGGGGGATGGGAAGAAAAACATGGCAGAAGAACAATATAGTCTTGGAGAGAAGAAATCAGACAAAGATGAGCACACTGGGAGATGGTAGAGTGAGGGAGTGAAAGAGAGGAGGGTGGATGGATGGATGGATGGATGGATGAATGAAAAGAGTTGGCATGGACTAAGAGAGCATCTCGTTGGGGAATTCTAGGTAATCCTCTTAACCATGGAGCCTCCTTCCCAGACTAAGACACTGGCCCAAATTGAGTCTAAATCAGCTGACAAGGCGTGGATATCTGTCCAAATTAGTGTTTTGAAGAGATGGGGATGGACACGGAGCCTCTGAGAGGGACGGTCATAATCTGAAGCCAGACATGGACAGGAGGCGCTTGAATCAATTACACTTGAAGAGATTATTTGTACAGTTAGTACTGATGGTTTGTTGAGGGCGGCAGACCTGCAGGGCATTGTTAGTGCAGAGTTTGCAATGCTGAAAAACAGTTGTCAAGTGCTGGTTTCCACCGATGCCTCATTCCCAGCGGTCGCTTTCATTCAGCGTCTGAAATGATGGGTAAAACCACAATTTATCTTCATGCTTTTTGGTTTGGTGGTGAAACTTGGAAGACAGATTTTTGTTTTTTGATTCTTAGTTGGTTGTGTTATGGGGGGAAGGGATCCAAGTGGCTCAGAAGCACAAGATTCCAGAGAGCACTACTACAGTCCATGCAGCACAAAGACATCTCTGAAAACATAAAGTACTACAGAAAACCAGCAACCCAAAAATCGAAAGACAGAAATAAATATCAATATTTTTGAGGAAAGCAAACACAAAACAGAAGATAACTGTTGAATCTTTTAGGTTTTGATGTGTTTCCTACAACGTTTTGCTCTTTTTGTTACTTATGTTGTCGTGATATTTTGATTAGAGATGTGTAAATCTGGAACCATGGTAATAATTATCATTTTGTCCTAATCAAATTGCAGACAGTGATTTGCTTTTGCCATTTATTTTCCATTAATACCAATGAAACAAAGAAATAGACTTCATCAAAAACAACAGAACAGCATTTCAGTCCTTAATCAGATTCTATTTAAATGAATATTTGTTTTTGTAAACCTGTATCAAAAGATTTTTATTTTGTTATCCTGTTCGACTGATATCAGTCAACAAGCTGTTTATCAGCTAATACTGATAAATCTGCATCTCTAGTCTGAACTGTTTTCTGAATGAACGGTTGCGTTCTCTGCCTTGTCACAGTTTGCACCTCGGGGTGCCACCTTGATGTCACTTTAACCGAGTATCCGCAACAAGCCTGCAGCAGTTGCACAGTGTGACAAGAAGCTGCAAAACACATTGTGCAATCCATTCACAACATGGGATTTTTTTGGTTGCATAGGCAGAATCCTGCAGTGTGTGCGTGTGCGTCTCTGTGCGTGTAGGATCACTCATCGTCTTGTGTCATGACTCTGTACCGTTGGACAGAAATCGTGTATCAGATTAAAACGTAAAAAATCCTGTAGTTAGGTGGTTTAAGCTGTTGCTATCTGCTGATTTATTATAATGCAGTTCTGTTGATTATGGATGGGATTCTAGAAATTACATGAAAATTATTTTTTTCCGTCCAAGTCTGTGAAGCAACACAGTGAATCACTTATTCTTTGTGAGTGATTTTAGTTTTTTCCGCATTTAGTCACCCCATAATTCCCGAAAACCAAAGCTTCTGTGAAACCTCCCTATTCCTTTTGGTGTTACTTTTAATAAATGCCTGTGACGTGTCTCGTCTGTAGTAATAGTTCTTGCCCTGCTTATGTTACATTTCTGTTTAAGGTGAAAACTGCTTGAATATGAGATAAAGACATGAGAACATTTTGAAGCTCTTGTATGGTTGTTGATGTGAACTTATTGGGGCTTCCTCATCTTATCTGTGTGTAAGCTGGAGAGTGTTTTAAAGTACATGAGCTGAAAGCTGATCTAATGGGCTCTGTGGTGGTGGATCAGTGACGCACCACCGGGCCCTTGGCAGCCATGACAGTTTGATCATCTGAAGGATTGCATGGTCCTCATCAATTATTAAAACTAATCGGCATCCAGCAGCTTGCCGTCTGTCTGTCATTGTCTGCCTGTGTATTCTTTTTCCTTCTTCTCGTGTTGTCACTTGCAGCCTTTGTCTTTTTGCATGTCTGTATGTTTGTCTTATTTCCCAGTCTGTCTTTTTGTGTTTTTATGTCTCGTGTCTATTGTAGTTTATTGTAGGCTTGTCTCCTCACCTTGGCCTTTTCTGTAACAGTGCACAGAGCTTTGTGGGTCATAACTAACAACCTTAAAAAAGCACTTTTTCAACTACTCATGGTAATTTGTTGAACTCAGTCAAACATGAGTTTTCCTAATTATCTGTGGAGCATTTAAACCATGAGTTGTATATTACTATGCTTTCATAGCGTTTCATAGCATTTCTTTCTGACCATCAAAGAATAAAACCATAGAGGCACTGGATCAGTACTACTTTCAATCAGCAAATGTGTGTCCTGTATAGGGTTGTCCCCGATACCACTTTTTCACTTCCGATACTGATACAGAGGGTTGAGTATCGGCCAATACCCGATACGATACTTACATTTTGTTATGAGCAAAATATTGTGTCCAACCTCACCCCCAAACCTTAAGGTCTAACTGATAAAGTCCACAACAGAAGAAAAACTGACTCATTAATTATTAACCAATGAGTTAATTTGAAATAAATTTAAAGACTTTGTGTAACACACAGCGCATTTCACTTTCCTGTTGTAAGAAAAAACAACCTGAGTAAACCATGGAGAAAATGAACTAGGGGGAACACTTGGATGTACCAAGCAGTTCAGGTGAAAGGGCTGGAGAGAAAATCTTGATCACCTGGTATCAGTAATGGTATCGGCATATTTTAACGCAGGCCGATACTGTCCGATCCTTGTTTTTGTGTTGGTATCAACACTGATACCCGATACTGGTATCGGATCGGGACACCCCTAGTCCTGTAAAGTTCTCAAAAGTAATAAATATTCATTTTCACCAACAAAAAGGTCAACAAATCTTGCACAAGAGTGTAAGCCTCCATCTCTAAGCCCCGGTCTTTACATCAGATTAAGTCTGGGATTGCACAAAGATGGAAACGATTCTGAGACACTATAAATGCTCAGGAGAAAAGCTGTAAGACCCAATATGAACAAAGAAAAAACAACATGTACAATAAAGAAAAATCTCCCAAAACCCGTTAGGAGTTAGGAGTTAAAAGTTCAGGATAGTGTTGCAGGAACTCTGTAATAATGATGAAATATGTGTTTTTCAGATTGGGGATCTCAAAGATCACTATCACTTCTTCCATAGTCGGACTATCAAGAGGTCAACATTGTCCAGTCGTGGTCGCCATAGTTTCATTTCCATGGAGCCCAAGGTGAGCCTGTTTTACTGCATTGAATTAGGTGATGATATTATGGTATTCTTCTGTTGACTCAGTCTTCACCACATGACATGACTATGATGACAAAACTGCCATCTAGAAACACAACCGGGCAAACTCCATCTGTCAATGATGACCAGGAAGGGCTGTTGAAAGTCTTTAAGAAGCAGGTGGACTTTGAGTTATCAATATGCATTTCTCTCTGTTACTTTTGAACTGATGAGGTACTCCTTGAATACACTATATAATCCACTACAATGCAATTAATTATGGTCAGTGTATGTGCATAATTATACTCTATAATACTAAATGAGTACCTTATACTGATGAGTACCTTAGTCTCAAAGAGACATGCAAGCAATTATTAAAGTATGTGTAACAAACCTGTTTTAGTTAAATCTGCCAGCATGTTTGCATATTAATCGGAATATTACATTTTACCAGAATTTTCAAAGCGCCTTGAGATATTTCCTCCTGCTTTACAATGTGTCCCTCAGGCTCCAGAGTTGCCAGGTCTGCTAGCTGCAAGTGACTTTGGGTTTATTCTTAACACTATTGCCACTCAGTTTGGGTTTAATCTCATAAATTGGGTCAATTGGTTTGCTTGTTTCTGTGAACTCATGCTCGTATCACCATTAGTATCTGTTATTTAGATTCACTAGTTTGAATGTTGGAATGCATGTACACACAGTGAATATGTGTGAAATACACCTTATGTAACAACTGAGTTGACCCTGATTTCCTGTTCTTGTTCCTGTAAGGCTGAGAATGGGTCGTTGCAGGGACACTGTTCATAAGGACAAGAATGGCAAAAATCCCTGTTTTCCTGTTTTCATACATATATATTGCTTTATCCCAGACACAAAAAGGGGAGATCCATATAATGGTACAAAAATACAATACATAAAAACATAGAAGAAAGCAAGCCTAATGCCTTAAAAAAATGTTACATTGCACTGCAGTACAGACACATACTGTTTGCAGAATGATGAATAATGATAGATGAAACATTCTTTTACCTTTCGAACCCATAAACCCATCAATGTTAGCTTTGATAGACGGGTTTAAGATATACATTTCTCAAAAATAAATGGGAAAAGAAAGAAATGTCTTGAAAAGCATCTGAATGTGTCACGCAAAACAAGCAACAATATGTTAAGCTTTACATTTTCTGTCATAACTGGTCACTTGGTATAATCTCAAACAGATTTAATACATCACTCATACTCAGTTTGGTCTTATGAGGGTCGTAGTTCAGCAGTTTTTCAGTGTATTCCTGCTTAAACGCTGGACAATCCAATCACGACCTGATTGGATTGTGGCCCTGGAAGGACCGAATTGAGCATCAGTGATTATATATGATCAGCGATGTGCTAGAAAAAACCCGTTTGATAGAGGTGTTAGATCAAACTTCAGGAAAATTCTTGACTGTCTTTTTCAAAGCTCTTTTCAGTCATGGAATATGTCACATTAATGGCTTCATCAATCTTTAAGCAGTCTGTCATTCATAAGTCTCATAAGACATAAGTCTCTTTTATGTTAATTTTCCTCATGCTTCATTTGGACCCATGACTATAAAGGAGAGAGCCACTCATGCGATACTGGACAATACATCAAGTTGAGATATTATGCCAAAGTCTGCAAAGAGTAATTTTTCTTGCAACATGTCGCACTGCCAAATCTATTCATGTTGCCCCGACAGGCACACTGTGATCATTAAAAACATATCTAAGGACGGGAGCTGCTGAAAATACTGCTTTTCTGTGTGTTTTCACAGGCAGAGTTTTAAAATGGTTCTCACTGGCTTCTTACTCACAAGGATTTTCTTGCTTTCCCTGTAACCAGTGTAGCTGTTCTAACCTGTAGGAAAACACAACTTCTCACTTCACTGGAGCTCATTGCGTCCGTCGCAATCTCTTGGCTCTCTGGTATGTGTGTCCAGCCTGGCCTGTCGGGCAGAGTGCAGCGGCTGCAGCTACAGCTTGGCCCAGGAGGCAGCCGGTAATATTCAGCAGAGTATTCCTGTTCACTGGGCTGATGCTCTGCAGAGACAAGCTCTCTGCATGTTCATAGAAATCCTGTTTCTTAGCCCAAACCCCAACTAGTGTTTCACAATACCTTCTCGTATCGTAGACACACTTATTATTTGATAATTCTAGGTTCATTTAAAGTTGGGCACCATGACCAGGTATGCTGATGCACGTGAGTGTTAAGGAGATGGACGGCTGGAAGTATAAGTAACCAGATACTATCACATGCAATATTGCTGTAAGGTATAACTTGGCCAGAGTGCTGCTTTGCCAGCTTTTAACTCAACATGTCTGAACCTGGGCTGCACGGTGGTGTAGTGGTTAACACTGCGGCCTCACAGTGAGAAGGCCGCGGGTTCAAGTCCCAAGTTGGTCTGATTCTGGCTGAGGAGGGGTTTGAAACTGTGGCCTTCCTGTGTGGAGTTTGCATGTTCTCCCCGTGTATGCGT
>JAVQJG010173976.1:0-11816 GCA_036024015.1 Craterocephalus amniculus
TTCATAGTTCGGAAAGGCATGTGTTATGTTTCTATATGAATAAACTGGACATCACATCTAATTATGGGGAAGCTCAGATCCTAATTTTGACTGGATATAAGCGCTACTGTAGTCATATTTTCTTAAAATACAGTGTTTACTCAGTGAATTTAAGAGCTATTCTAGCTTATGATCAAATCACAGGACAAATGGACGGCTGGTTTACGGTAGGCTTGCCTGCCGCACAACATGGATGGATGGATGGATGGAAGGTTGTATTATGTTATTCGATAATACAGTCAAACACGTTTGTATTATGTATACATTTAAATACTTAAAAAGTTAGTTTGAATCAATTTTCACCTATAAATACTTGAAACAATTAATTATCTTAACAATCTGATATATATACAGTATGTATCCCATTGGGACAGCCTGATAATAACTTGCTGATGAAGGTCATTTTACCTCAGTTTCAACATTTTTCTTTTTCCCAGCAAGAAAATAGTGACTGTCTATCTGCATGTCTATTATTATCTCTCCTCTCAAAACATAAAATAGCAATGTAGCAGATGAATATCATTTTAGTACCTTACTGCGAAAAAAATAACTAAATAAATGCAAGTGAAGACAATTTTACAGCTCAGTGATGAAATATTGCTGTCAGGAAAAATTATTCCTAATGCTGCAAAGTATTACACTTTGTGAACAGTAATGAGTTACAGTCTTCATGGTTTATTGCTGCATACAGGCATTTTGTGACATCTTTAGCATACAGATTTATTGAAGTGTGCATGCTGTGTTGATCAAAAGTACTACTTTGGATACAAAGAAAGGCTCTGTAGACCTCTGTGAGGATTGCTAAGTTGTGCTGATTTCATTGTTTTGTCTAAACAAATGTGACAAAGTACTTTCAGCAGCAGAGGAAGCAGAATACAGTCTGTGTCAACGAACAGGCGAACTGGACATATAAAGGCACTTTTTGAAGCTGTTTTGCTTTTTTTTGTGGGTTGTTGGTTTGTTTGCTTGCTTGTAGCCACAGTGAAATGTGTTTCTTTTTATTGCTCGTGTCGGTTGTTTGGCAGAAACAGAGACGTTACTAATCCATGTCATCGTGGTTCTGGGTTGACTCGTTGATCACCTGAAAAAAAGGACAGTAAATGGGGTGAGTCAGGGTGTGTCTGACCCCCCAAAAAAAACTTATTCCAGAATCACTTTGAGCTCACACTACCTGACCATCCCTGGTCTCAATGGTCTTGATGAGAACTTTCTTGGTAGTTGTGGATTCAAAATGAGGTTTAGATTCAATCATTGTTTCTAAGGATGATAAACAGTGTGGAGTGTTATTGAAAACGATAAATAAATGTAAAATATATTAAATACTACCTGGTAATGGTGCTCCTGGCATCAATATACAAACAGGAAAATTACCTCTTAAGTTTAGAGAGGAGAAGTTTGGCAGCGGGGTGGAGATTCTGTAGGTGCAGAAAGAGCAGCCAGAAAATTAGTAAACGTGAAGAAAACCAATTCAAATGAAAGCTGAAATGTGTCACATAGTTATCTCTGCAACCTCAAATTAGTTTTTAAATCTTCCCCCGTTACCTGCTTTCCTCTCCTTCCAGCAGCTTCCTGTAGGTGGCAATCTCAATATCCAGTGCCATCTTCACATTCAGCAGATCTTGGTACTCCCGGAGATGACGGGCCATCTCGTCCTTCATGTTATGGATGTCCTCCTCCAGGCGACTGATGGTGTCCTGGTAGCTGCCTGTCTCCGCAGAGTAGTTCTCCTCTATCTCCCTCATCTGACGCTCCAAAGACTCATTCTGGGACGGCATTCAAGAAGGAGAAAAAAATTACACGTATGCAGTGAAGATAACTTCTTTGTTTTTAGAAAGATACCATAGAGTGATCATTCAGTCTGTGCATATAGCTTTCTGTTTTATCAGTTAAATGAATTGCTGTTTTGTTTTTTAGCAACAGTCTTGTATTCTACAGTGCAAGCTAAAAACTGCACACTCACAGTTCCTTTGAGGGCATCCACCTCACAGGTCAGTGCCTGAACTTGGCGTCTGTAGTCATTGGCCTCCTGCTTGGCCACTCTCAAAGCATCGTTATTCCGGGCTGCAGCCTCAGTGAGGTCAGCAAACTGGAAAGTCACATGGAAAAACAGATGAGCTACATCAGGACATCAGACGGGACAGAAACGGGAAAATCAATAGTTAAATAAATGATGGGTCAGAAGCTGAGGGAGAGTGAACACGGTTGGTGTAAAGTCTGTAAATTATGAAAGACGCAATGCTGCAGTCTGTTGGTGGAGGCAGTTTTAATGCAACCCTGCCAACTGAAAATAAAGCTACTGACCTTTCTTTCAAAGTCTACATTTTTTATAGAATGAAAGTTTATGATAAAAAAACTGCAAAAGGTTATAGTTTGTGGCTACAAAAGCCAATAAAAAGATTTTAGAGGCAGAAGTCCGATCTATTTGTTAGATTACTCTTTGAAATCCTTTGTTAGGTTTGGGATCAAATGAAAATGAAATTGCAACTGAAAAGTAATTGGTAGCGTAACATAGTGTGGGTTGTAAAACACTCCTCTGAAAACTGCCGAGTCATTTGGTAATTTGGAATCACTTTACTGCATGCAAACCTTTTGACACATCATGCGGTCCTCTGTTAATAAAAGACTTTTGATCGTAGCCTATTTATGTGTAATCTGAAATCTGATTTATGTGGGATTCAAACTCAAA
Source organism: Craterocephalus amniculus (assembly GCA_036024015.1). Classification (NCBI taxonomy): domain Eukaryota; kingdom Metazoa; phylum Chordata; class Actinopteri; order Atheriniformes; family Atherinidae; genus Craterocephalus; species Craterocephalus amniculus. Next base: position 2,726 of record JAVQJG010173976.1, read on the forward strand.
CTGTGGTTAATTTTTTTATCTTTCTGGAATCTCATGAGCGTTCATCAGTTTGATATTCCTCAACATTACAGGCGGTCATTACCTTGGATTTGTACCATTCGTCCGACTCCTGGATGTTTTTGGAAGCCAAGCCCTCGTACTGCATGCGGACATCTCTCAGAGCTGCAGTCAGGTCGGGTTTAGCCATTTCCATGTCGACCTGCACATGCTGCTGCTGCTGGATCTGGCTCTGCAGCTCCAGCATTTCCTGCAACGCAATCAATGAAGCCAGAATGCACAAACAGCAAAATAGCACACATCTGTTCTTTTGCTCAACAATGTTCCTTGGTGTACTCGAAAAGCTCCAGTGAACTAAATCCAGCAAATTTGGCATTTGAGCAGATTAACACATATTTTGAATGATTTGTTTTTTTCTTAGTGAGCCTTAACATGCAGTGGCTCTGCAGCAGTCTGATTCAGATATGGCTACAAAATAATTACTGCTTACCTCATCATGCAGCTTCTTGAGGAACATTATTTCTTCCTGGAGTGAGTCAACCTTCCGCTCCAGGTCCAGTCTGGCGAGAGCAGCATTGTCCACATCCTGTGCCATGACACAGACTCTCAGTAAGGGGACTTGTGAAGGTGACATGGACAATGCATCACGCTGACACGGGGGGAAAAAGCTCCTTCACATGCTGGAAAGAACATACGCAACACCCAGCTACACAAATGTCTCCCTGTGTAGCAGCAGCAAGGTCACAAACACATGCACCCAATAAAAATCAACTGTAAGCACATGATGTGTCGCTGCAGATGGTGGAAATGGATGGGGAGGTGTTGTCTAATGTGTTGTGTTGAAGCAGCAACTGTTCGGCTAAGCTTGTTGAATCCGTCACAGGCAGACTCGCAATCGAGGAAAACGAAATATACTTACTGCTGTACTTTTTTTTCTTTATTAGAACTAAGTTAATCATTTTTCATCAAGATATTACATGCACAACATAATAAGCTCATAAATTCAGCATTTCTATAAAACTATCCGACAGTTTACTAAATAATCTTTCCAAATCTGTCAAAAAAAATAAAGTAATAAATAAAGTTTGTAGCAAAGACTTGATTCACCTGAATACTTTCTCGATTCTCGCAGGTTGGTGAGAGATAAATTGTAAAATGCTGCCTGAGGCTCTTGAATGTACAACTCCACAAGCAAACAGAAATCTACGCCTGTGTGGAATGCACGGCCTGTTTCAGAGATGAGATTTCATGCATTTTAGTTACTTATTCCTTTTTCCTATCAGCTTATTGCATTCTTAACTTGATGTTCTACTTTGATTGTTCTGGTACAGTTTTGATTCTTATCTTTTAATTATTCACTTCAACAATTAGCCGTATGTCTTTATAGAAAAAGAATAATATGTACTCTGTCCTATTATACTTTAAGTTACCCACTGTAGTCTATTTCATTGTTCTTAACTGGCACACATTTTGTGGCACCACACTGCTTAGTTAGGGTGTTGGCAGGCTGGTAATTGAGGTATCAGCAAATGAAGCAGCTTTGCCCCTGCACTAATGCCACGGACAAAGTGAACTATTCAGCAGGGTTTCCCAAACAAGCCCAAGGCTGGAAGAGTGACTGTCTGCCTGACTGAGCAAGGGCCGGCTGCGGGCCCTGCATTGTTGTCTCTGTGCCATGCAGGCAGGCCACAAGGCTTTTCCTTCCTGCCATTCATATACAAAGGGCTGTGATCATGCTACGTAAAATCCTCAATGGCTAAGTAACCCATTGAAAATCTACATTTATTCATTAAAAAAAGGTTTGAAATGTATACTGAACCCTTTTTGTACAGTGAGATCCATTTTTAAACTATTTGCATGGCCCCTTATTGTTATTCACCATGAAATCAAGTGACAGGAAACCCTCTCTGGCGCAGACACAACAAGTGAGTCTTATGTGATGGTGCTAGCCTAGAATGAGACAGCTGGATCACATGGTGGCTTTTCTTCTCGCTCTGATAACCACATTGGATTCACACTGTTGTCACACTGATGTCCAGCTCATTCACTGTGACCGCTCAGACTTAAAAAGATCTCCTCTCATTGCAGGCCTGATTTAACTCATCAGCCAAAACTTGGCCTTTTGTACCAGGCCAGGGTCAGTCTGTGCTCTATAGCTATTATGGATTAAACCTCAAATCTGCTGTTGTGGCATCAGAAGAGTCTGTGAAGCTCATGAGTAATAATTAGTGAAAACCTGAAGAAAAATGTAAAAGCTCCACCTTTAAAGAAAAAGAAGGGGAGGGGACTTAGGTGACATTTTCTTACAGAAAATGGGGCTTGACCTAATTTCATGGTCAATTTGGGGGTTTGAAGTAGCTGAGAGGGGCGGGGCAGTGGAAGGCCGTGATTCATCAATATTTTTTACTTATGATCCAAACTGCAACAATTCTTTCTCTATTCATTATGCTGCAAAAGTACTTTTAAAAAGGGTTTTTGCGTGATGTTAATGGTCTGAACACTAAGTGGAACATACCGTACCTGTCTAAAGCTCTGCATGTTTCCTTCTGCCTCCTCTCGCTGGGAAATTTCATCCTGCCACCTGCAAAACACAGAAAAGGCAGTGATTCTTTTAAATTTAGAAGTCAGTAGGAACTTTCTTCTTTCCTTTTTTTAATAGTGTTTGACTTTGTCTGACATCACATCTGACTGATGGGGGGGAAACAGCAGTTCATTTTCGCACAGCCAAAGACTTATTAGAATACAGCAAGAAATATTTAAATAACCATGCTGTAACTTATATAGCATGTTTAAACTAAAATAGGGAAACAGAAAGACTACACTTTTGTGCTTATTAGCCCAAAGACACAAAATCTACACAGATTTCAGACCAGATCAGAATCACGCCTCCTACTTCTCTCGCAGCCTCTCGATGTCATCCGCCAGGTTATCCCGATGAACTTCCACGCGGGCCTTCTCATTGGTCAGCTGGTCCACTTGGCGCCGCAGCTCCCGCATCTCATCCTCGTAAAGATCTCCCACCCGGGTTGTGCCTTTGCCCCGCAGCTGCTCCAGCTCCGCCAGCAGGATCTTGTTCTGCTGCTCCAAGAAGCGCACCTTCTCGATGTAGCTGGCGAAGCGGTCGTTGAGCGATTGCATCTGCGCCTTTTCGTTGGTGCGGTTCGTGATGAACTCGCTATTCACGGCGTCGGACAAGGAGAAGTCCAAGTTTTCGGAGGCCAGTCGGGGCATGGCCGCGCTGCTGCGGAGCCTTTGGGTCTTCACTGCGTACACAGCCGGGGCGGAGGACAGCCCGTAGGATACCCGCGAGGAGCGCACGGGGCTGGAGAACTGGCGGCTGGAGTAGCTGCTCCTGACCGCGGTTCTGTCTCCGCCAAACATCTTTTTGTAGGAAGAATGTGGAGCTGTTCTGTAGGACATCTTGTCTTTTTGACAGTGAGCTACCAGAGCAATATGGGCTGAGTGTGATCAGAGCTCGGCAGCATCGGCGGAGTGCGCCTGTAAAGGCGTTCCCTAAACTGTTTCTTTTTTATAGTCTCCTCCTTATGGAAATTAAGCAGAGGTGGCTTGAGTGGCACACTGTAAACCCAATCATAAATAAGAACACTCACACACAATAACACACGCACAAACCTAAATTTCAGGTCCATGAATTATGAATACAAATCCTTGAGCAATATGATTCACGACAAACTAGGGGGAGTCCTCGTGAGGTTTGGCATCCCATGTCCTGTTCCATCTGAACTTGTTTGGTTCCTGCTTTTTATTCACTATAAAGTGACTGTTCCCAACGAGTTTAGTGTGGGATTGGTCTTCACAAACTAAACTCTAAACTCATTTCTGTGACAATGTGCAGGAAAGTTCATGAACAAGGCATCATTCTTATTAGAGACATTTAAATAAAACAACGAGGAAAGTAAAAATTCCATCCAAATATGCAATCATTAAGATGTTTGATTGCCCTTTTTCAGCCTTGCAGTTTATTGCATCACAAGACTAAGTTCCAACATCCTGCCATGTTCAAAGTTTTAATGAGCTTATCAGTGCTCGTTTTGCCTCAGTGTGAATGGATCAGATGATATTATTTGTGTGTCCTGCTTTTCTAGAGAGAGGAAGAGGTATATTGTGAAGTATGTGCAAGTCAGCAGCTTCACAGCCAATAATCTTCTTTAAAGAACATTATAGGTGTAGGTCTCCTGTGAGCTCAGACTCAAAAGACAGAGGTTAGTTTGGATGCAAATCAAAGTCATGCAGTAAAGTTGTAGGCTACACAATGTGTCAGTTTAAGCCTGTCTTTATGCCCAGGCACTTCTCTTCTTCCCCTGTCTTTTTTTATCTCCCCTCTCTGCGTATAGAGCTGCCAATGCTGCAGTGCTGCTGACTTGCTGAGATTCAGGGATTCTGCAGGGAGGCGCAGGGCAGCAGAGCTGAGCTAGTGACACTCTACACCTTCAAATAACTGCTGCTGCTGGGTGTGTCTATGTAAAGGACTAAAAAAGGGAATAAAGCAGTGGATTTTAATTTTTTTTGTTTTAGGGATCTTTATTGTAAATGCATAATCATCTATTTACTGATTATCTCATAACTGCCCTGGGGATGTGGCTGGCTGCAGTCATACTGCCTGACAGAGACATGGTCAGATCTGGGTGAGTTATTAAGACTGCAGATAATGTAACCGGTTTACAATATCACTCAAAAGTTTGGACACACCCACACAGTCAAAATGAATAAAAATCAACTCCCCATAGTGCTGTAGATTGTAGAATAACATTGAAATTCTCGTCAAAGTTGTGAGAGAATTCTTACTTTCATTCAATGTTTCTATATTTCAGTGTAGTTTTTGTTGAATAATGTAAATTTTGTCAATTTTTTGTATATTCTGGAGTGATGTTCATCTGAATGACCCTATGAGGAACAGATGGTATTCCTGTATGTATGATGTATGTCCTGAAGCATAAGAACTGAAACGGAATCAAAAAGTACACCAACACTTTCTTTTGCACGACTGTTCATTTAGCTTTAAAAGCATCCAGATCACTAAAAGGTACAAAACTGTAATTACATATATATTTGAAAGAAATTTCAGCTTCAACTGAAGGTTCACATTACATATTAGCAACTAAATGTAAACTATTTCAAACTGCAAAGGTGGAAGCACTCAATGGGCAGAAGGACTTCTATCATTCTTCAGTACCATTCTGCAGTAGTCTATGTACTGTAGATGGAGTTTAGCCTGTTTTATGCTGCTTAATCACAGCATATTACTTGTGTTAAATATAAATTTCTGATAACCTCAAACCGACATACATTCAAAGTCACTTTTATTTGTGAAATATTGGAAAGTTAGAGTTATAAATATAAGAAAAGAGTAAAGTAAAAATAGCTTGTTTGGGACTTTGGTAGAATTTGCGAGATGTGCACATTTTTGGAGAATAACAGTGTGCAAAGAAAAATAGCACTGAAGCTCCTCTTTCCTTGCAGAATTACATTAAGAAACTTAATAAAGTCTCAGTGTCGGGAGTGTGTACGGGATCAGCCACTTAGCTTTGAAGTTATTTTTGGACATGAAACAAAGTTCACATCTCTGAAACTTCATGCTTTGTTGGAGCATAAAAATCTTGTAAAATGTGTTTAGACATGGTAGAAATTTGGGTTATTTGAACATCTCTCTTTTTTTGACTATCTGAATTTTTTTTCATGGACCTTTACCTGAAGCCATTTCTCTCTTAGCATGGGGATCACATATGCATGAAATCTTAATATTCATTTAAAGACCTTAGAAGGAAACTTTTTGATATACCTTTTAAAGTTAAATCGAGTATGCTCGTTTTGTAATATGTCATTTATGCCATTTTGATTAGATGGTGGGTTGATAATTTCTAGTTTTACTCCAGGTTAATTACTGATTCATCTGTAAATGATCCCATTATTATCACATTTATTAGGCAAAGCAGGTTTATTTGTATGACACATTTAATGTAAAAGATCATTCAAAGGACTTTACAGTGAAAGCAATAGAATTAGCAAAAGAAGCATTAAAATAGTAAATATACAAGCAGAGATGTGAAATAGAATCAAAACAAGATCAGTCTATCTTTGCAGAATTTTCCCTGTTTGATCGTTTACTTACATAAAGCTCCCCTTATACGGTTTTATCACCATTACATTTGAAATTTCTGTTCCCAATCTGAATGGTGTGAACAGAAGCCCAGAATACCTTATCTAAAGTCAATATCATCACCATGCTTCCAGGGTTTCTAAATGAGAGCATTTCATTTATATCATCACCTAAAACAATAAAGGGGGGAAAAAAACACTACTCTCAAGCAATCGTCTAGTTTCAACATCCTTAAGTGAAGCTATTCAAATAAACATTTCAAATCAGGTTGTTGCTTAAATATTAATATTTAAAATTTAAAATTGGAGACCCATGATCCACAGGTTTGTGCAGGCTAATGTGAAAGTGCCAGTTGACATGCTGGGTTCAATCTCAGCTCACACTAAGGCAAATGGTCGAAAGCACTTCACAGATCTGCCCCACCCAACTCCTTCATTCCTCCTCACAAGGACTTTGTCTCTTTTTGGTTAAAAGACTTGAGAATAATGTGCTCTGATGTGAAACCTAGAATGAGTCATATTTATCTCCTGCTGCTTGTAGGAGTAAACCTTTCAGCGCACATTTCAAATGGAGCACTTGTGTAGTCTTGTAGAACCATTTTATTTATTTATTCATTTATTCTGTAACAGTAACTTTAAGTCCAGTTGTGAAAGCTCTGGTAAAATTTCTTTATATACAATTAAAGAGAATTGAGGCCTCCAACAGGCCTACATTTAAAGATGAAGCATTCTTTTTAAACCTGAGTAATATCTGAGCCTGAGCCTGGGCTTTGGGTTGATGTTGCAGACATTGGAACATTTTGGGATTAATGTACGATTAATTAGCCAGGTAATTACTGTGAATATGGTTTACAGTAACCATACTGTAGTTCCATTTACAGTATTTTATGAATTAACTGTAAAATAAACAATTACATTCTGTGTTTTTGGTTATATTTACAGTATACTTTGCTTTACTGTATAATAAATTTCAATTGAATACTTAAATATTGTAATTTTTTTTTACAGTATTGTTTGATTTACTGTAGAAAAATTATGAATAAAATACTATGTTTTTGAATGTATTTACAATTTATTCTAACTGTAGACAAGTAATATAATACTGCTTTAACAAAAATTAGCTTAATTCATTGAATATTGTTTGTATTCTTTGTATTGTTCATGAACTGAATCTCCTGTGATAATGTTAACATTCATAGATTTACAACTTTTGTGCGTAAGTTTGTTCATCATGGAGGGGGGTCCTGATGAGATCACATATACACTTAACTCATGGTCCAGCAAGGACAGTACAAGCGGAGCCCCAAATCATGCTGGGAAATATTCCAGCACACCCATCTGCAGGACCAATCAATGTAACAGCTTTCTCTGGGCGGGCCAAGCCTCGGGCCAATTGGGCCTATTAGTTTACTATTTACAGTACTTTACTGGCTACTGTGATCTTTTCACAGATCTTTTGCACCTTTGACTACTGTAAGTCTCTGCTGTAATACAGAGACTACTGTGATTTTGTGACATGGGTGAGGTTTTCTTGTAAATTTTACAATATTACACTGTAAAATTAAAACACAGTAGGTTAACTGTGTTCAATGAGAACGCCCCGGAAGGAGAGATACAATCTTTGGAGCAACAGGTCGTTTGCTTCCTGGAGAGCAAAGACATCAAAGTTCACAGTGGAAACTTTTCTGCATGCCACCTGCTGCCTAAGAAGCAAGATTCCAAGTTCCTGGGGCCTCCTGCCATCTTAGTGCACTTTGTGAATCGCAAACACAAAGTTGCGCTGTTAAGGCAGGCGGGGAAATTAAAAGGGACGAAAGTTTATCTGAAGCATCTCACTAAGAAGAATGCCGACGTCACGAAAGAAGCACGACTTCTGTGTTAAAATGGAAATATTCATTCGACATGGATTCGGAACAGTAAAGTGTGGATCAAGACAAATGGATTACGACCCGAGGATGTGAAAGTATTGGCGATACGGGAATCAAAACAACTGGATAAATTCAAAGGAAGCTGACCTGTCTGCGGTTCTGTGGTCTCTGCTGCCAGCGGATTTACAGTTTTATTACTTGCTGGAAAGGAAGTGGGCCTGCGGAGTTGGCGGAATGTGAGTCTTCATTGTGCTATGTCACTCCCTCGAGGTAACAGCTCTATCACTCTCTCATCCTGGCATCTACTGATATTAGTCTTCTAAGAAGAGGGAAAATCGAATCAGATTCACTGATTCTAAACCCATTTGAACTGAACTTGGACAATACTGGGATCTTTAATCCTGACAATAACTATACTCATTTAAAAGCGGTTAAAATGTCTTGTGATTATTATACAGAACAGCAGTTTAATTTCTTGTCTCGCTTGATTCCTACTAACCAAACTGTTTTTTCCATGATTCACATGAATGCACGTAGTTTCAAAGGAAATTTCGACCATCTTAAAACGCTACTATCAACTTTGTCACATTCCTTCCCAGTTCTAGCATTTACGGAAACATGGCTCCACAATAATATTTCGCATCTCTATACCTTGAATGAATGCTATTCATTCTTCTAGAGAAAACAGAAGAGGAGGTGGAGTTTCACTTTATGTATCAGATTTTTATATTTATATCCCTAGAAAGGAGCTGAGTTACCTTAATTCTACTTTAATCGAATCATTATTCATTGAAATTACGTCGTGTCCTCAATTTCACGGGAAAAGCATTGTGATTGGCTGTATTTATAGACCCCCTGATTCTGATATTAAAACTTTCATTGATGCGCTTGATTCAACTTTAGGACGTATATTAAACGAACGCAAGCTGTGTTTTATACACGGTGACTTTAACTTACGTGGACAAAATTGTTGGTACCCCTCAGTTAAAAAAGGAAAAACCCAAAATTCTCACTGAAATCACTTGAAACTTACAAAAGTAACAATAAATAAAAATTTATTGAAAATTAAATAATCAAAATCAGCCATCACTTTTGAATTGCTGATTAAC
>JAVQJG010173990.1:0-15436 GCA_036024015.1 Craterocephalus amniculus
GGATCCCCCCGGATGAGTTGGCTGATGTGGCCGTGGAGAGGGAAGTCTGGGCTTCCCTGCTTAGGCTGCTGCCCCCGCGACCCGACCCCGGATAAGCGGAAGAGGACGGACGGACGGACAATTTGCATTTTTCAAACACAATTGTGTATTAAGCTGAAAGCCTCGTGTGTAGACATGCAGACTGAACACTCACTTCTGCTGCTGGAGCTTGTTTACCAAAGCTGCTTGCACTACACCTTCTGCACAAGAGCTACAACCATTTAATACGGAAACAAAGTAGCTAATGTAAAGTGTAATCTCCACCTAACTGTGTATACCTGTTCCAATTAACCACACATAAATAAGAGGTGAGAGACCTGCTGTTACAGTGTTCTAGCCACAGAAAATTAAATCAAACCAAGCCAAGATTTAAAATGGAGCCTGCTGTTTATTTATTAGTTTATTCTGTTTTAATAAAGCAAACGTTTGTGTTATTGTGTTTTCCAAGGTCTATTTCAGAGGAAATCGATTCTATGTTAACATAGAAAGTGACAAAAGCAGTAGCATGTAAAATGGTAAAAGGGAACTCCTATTAAGTCCACTTAGTTCTTCTCTCTAAAAATAGCAAATAAATTACTGTATGAGGGTGTTTTAACAACCAATCCTGGTGAGAACTTTAAATACTTATCCCAAGTGTTTTTTTTTTTCCCTCACAGTTTTACACGAATATCCTTGCTCTAGTTGCTCTCTGATCCTCTCTGTGTCTGCGCAGTGCAGCTACGTCCTCCTCTCTGGTTCCATCAATCAGGAAACCGGCTGTCAGTGATCAGCTGACCAGCTATTCTGTCGCAGGTACCGTCATCCTTGTTCCTTTTGTTTATCTTCAGCGGAGAAGGAGGATACTGGGGTTTCATGGTTCACACCCGCCCACATTCACCCAATATATGATCCATACAAATCAGGGAAGGATTCACAAAGTAGTTGACAGATGGTAGGAAGGATTTATACTTTTGATATACAGGGATGGGTCTAGAAAAGTTTTAATCAGGGGCCAGGAAGAGGAACCAACCACGAACAGAGTGGCACAAATCAGTTTTTATAAGGTCTAGATTTTATGAAAAATCGGACTGATTATTACAACTAAATTGATCATCTTAAGTAAAAAAAAAGTAAAAATGTGAAAAACTTGTAAAGCAAACAGCCAGTGATGTAATTCTATAGAAAGCTTTGTGTGAGCCTGCATTGTATGACTCATCACTATCAGAGTATCTTCATTAGCATTAGCTATTTACCTTAAGTCATCCAATCGGTAGTTTTATGACAGATATTATTGCCATGTAGATGGTTGATGTCATGATGCTGTGTAAGTTATGCATTATGATGTAGAGCATGGAAAATGATGCATTTACTGACCTGTGGCCCAAGTTTACATAAGTTTACCTAAGTGACGTTCAGCTAACATTTAATATTTCTTAGCATTTCATTCCTAACATCCAAATATCCCCACAGAGGCATACATATCTGTCAAAATATATGTTCACCACTTACATTGTGTAAGTCAAAGGTTCAGTGCAGAAATACCCAAATTTCCACCAAAGTCACTTGAGATGCCATATGTTTATTTTCACAACTTACTGAACTAAGTGTAACCTAAATTAGAACCAGAAGTCTACAACCCCAACCCTGCTGTCATTTCAGTGATGCAGTTCAAAAAGTCACGTTTCATTCACTCACAGAAAACGTCAAACACCTTTGAACATAAGCCAGCTAGGGATTACACTGCACCCAGATGTAATTAGGAAAACAATTTAGTGGTGTACAAGTGTGATTTCTGGGAGACTTGGCTGCCAAGCAGTATTTCAGTGTCACACTACATCAGATTTATAGATGTATGTCCTTCATAATACTTCCAAAGAGGGGGAAAAAATGTGTTTCCATCACTTTTTCTACAATGAAAGACCCACAGCATTTGCATTTTAGGATATTATGCTCATTTCAGAAGTTCCCAGGAGACCAGTCTGTAGTGTAGAAAGACAGATTGTCCTTTGCTGCCTCAATGGATTGCTTTGGCAAAGGCTGCCTCCTGACAAGAAATGCTTGCAGAAATAACAGTTTTAATTAACAGTAGTACTGAAAGTTATTTATGGGACACATCTCACATTAAACAGTCTCATAGATTAGGCGTAAAAGTATCTAGTCCAAATGGTGCAATACTGTACGTATAGCGTTTTTACTATATGGCTTTTTCACAGACTTCCTTCAACCCACAGTGATCATGATTCATGGGCAGGCAGGGTTTGTGAGTACAGCTGCTTGCTAAGTAGTTGAGCTCTTTATAAATGTCACTTGCATCCTCTTTTAATGAACAACTGGGGTTAAACCCAGAACACCTGCACATCCACTCATGACTAAAAGACGGAAATGATCTCATATAACAGATAAGTAGAACATGATCCAGCAATATTCCAACATGTACCAATACGAGAAACATGCCGAAAACAAAAGGGAGCAGCAAGTAATTTTATGCAGCTCTGGGCTCAGGCTTTGACTAAGGAAAAGACTCAACAAGTGCTCCATTGTTGCTTTTGTTTGTTCTCAGCAAGCCGTAACAACAGGGTCTAATACACGCTTATTGTTCTCTTCAAACGCCACACAGCATGATGAACTTCAAAGCACTTAGCTTCTGACAGTTTTCCACACAATCACACTACAGAATACACACCCACACCCAAACACTGGCGGCACCCGCCACAGTCACAAAAGAAACTGCCAACAGTAAATGTTAAAATAAGCTATAAACAAAAGCAGCAGACTTGGTGGGTAAAGATCCAAGTAATGAATCGATATGCAAAGTGAACACCAGTTCCCCAATAAAGCTCTGGGAGAGCGCTTTAATGTAACGCTGCTGACATACATGTAAAATAAAAAAATGATTTGTTTCCCTCACAAAAGCACATTACTAGAGTGAATGAGGCACTCGGTTAATTAGTAAGATTGAAGCTGTTGAGGTTTCAGTCACACCTTGTCATAATCTCACACTGGACAACAGAACACATGGAGGGGGCAGAGAAAGAGCAAGAGGGGAAAATATGATGAAATGAGGTAATAAGACGAAAATCCAAGGATGCATGACGCCAGCAAAACTGAAAGAGGAGCAAAGAGACAAATGGGACGTGAATGGATGCAGATGAGATGCAAAGAGGCATGACTTCAGAGAAGGCACCGCAATGGAGACACAAAGGCTCTCAAGAATGAATGATGCTAAATTTATGCCCGTCCTCCATCTAGTCCATCTAACTTCTCTCCATTCTCTCAGAGTGCAAACAGCACTCCATCAACACCAGACGAGGTTTTTGCATTTCCCCCTCGTCACTTAGAACAGATATATTGTTATAGCTTTCTCAATGGAAAACAAAAGCATGGCTCATTCACGCTCCTCTGTAACACACAGCCTCACTAGTCATTTAATAACGTATCTCAGGCATCTCCCCTCCATAATACCTGAGCATTTTTGTTCATCTCTTAGTTGACTGACACTGATAGGAATTATTTATTTTTCAGAAGCTAAAACCTTCCCTTCAGTTTCCTCCCATAATTATGATGAAGATGTTCAATCTTAGCTCCTTCCAGCTACTTCTAAGGTTACAGAGAGAAAAAAAGATGACATAATTCTTTTTCTCACAATAAATACAAACATCATTTGGCAGAACCCAGCAGCCACATTATTCCTTCTGTATTTCTTGATATAATTTGTAGCAGAAATGATTGTGCTTGAGTGGTCTTTCTGCTTTTCTGACCTTTTTCTTCTCATTAGTAACACAGTGAAGTGTTAGCTGTGGTTCTGTGTCCTGGTGGCATTTGTCAAACTAGCTCTGACTTCTTGAATGCAGCTATTACATCAATGAATGAGCTCTGTTTGAAATCCAGCTGCTTATATTTCTCGTCTGCTCTTTGCAGTGCAGCTTGATGCCCATCAGTCTTCCTGTGGATTTCAGTGTTGAAAATCTGACAATAACACAGAACTAATGAGAAGATGAGGAGAAAGGAGAGAGAAAGCTAACAAATGTCTAAGAAACAAGACATACATTGGCACACCGTTCGATAGGGCTGAGACGATATGCTTTCCACCTGATTTGATGCTTTTACGATTCTTTGGCTGCAGATTCTATTCAAATTGTGATTCTTCAATATTGCCTTTTTTGTGACTTTTAGTTTGCTTTTTTAACACCGGACCATGTGAAAAAGTTGAATGATGACTATGTCTACAGACTATATCAGGAGAAATATTTTGTCTCTGTTCCCCAAAAAATTGCCCATCGCAATTGCCCAAAACATTTTTAAGATGTATGCAACAGCAATATATTTGATCCAGCTGAAAATCAGGCATTCAAATTAGGAGAAATGCTGAAAAGAGCAAAGCAAATTTGTTCGGCACAACACAGCAGTCAGGGCGTCATTCCGCTTGCTTCTGTACAGTATAATGCCAGTCAAGACAAGTGAAAAAAATTCATATATATATAAGTAAGGTGGCATGTCTCTTCTCTCTGAATATGAAGTGACATGGACAGGAACAGACACGCTGCTGTATTTTAATGCTGAAATTGTTCTCCCGGTGCTGTATATAAAGAAATTCCTCTGTCAAGGCTTCCTCTGTTATATTTTCAGTTTTACATTTCCCCAAATCATTTAATCAGTCTCATCTTTTACAAACATTTGTTCTGGACTCCAGACCTGTTTCTTCTGCTACTGAGCCATGCTGTAACACATTCATGCTATGAGCATTAATTCAGCCAATTCTGACTGCGAGCTCTGGATAAAGTTTTGATGGGTCACGCCATGAAAGTTTTAACTTGGGTCCGTGGATGCACCTATGAACTGCGCTCACTGACAGTGGTATACAGCGTTTCCCCCTGAACTCAGAAGGTGAGTTTCACAGCAGAATTGGGTGGGTTTTTAATAAACTGCTAGCTGAGGGCCCAAAGATCACAGCTGATCGATACTGGCTTTTTGCCTTGTCCTGATTTTGTCAAGATTAATCCATCCATTGTGGGCAGATTGGCAGGGCATCACACGGCAACACAACTAAAAAATGAGACAACCAATTAACCAAACAAGCGTGTTTTGGACTGTGGGAGGACAGAACCTACAAATGTATGGGGAGACCACGGGTTGGCAGCAGGAACATTCTTATTATGAGGGGGCAGTGTTAACCATCACACCGCTGTGCAGCCCCCATTGATGCTGAATTTTGATTCTTTTCAAGTCTGCCCTAATCTTACATTGATTAAATATTTGCCCACGCAGACTTTCATCTTAATTCTGACAGCCTCATCTGGGATGTTCACATGTAGCCCAATCATGTAATCACCCTTTCCAATTAACTTAATTAGCTTTAAAATGCTCAGCCTCTTTTTTCTTTAACACTGGCATTTAACAGCTTTTTACGCATTGTCCTTAACACATGTCCTTTGTGTCACATTCTTTTAAACATTATAACATTTTATATTGCTGAATCATTCTGTCCTGTTTTTGTTGACAGATTAAGCAGCATTCAATCATATTTTGGGATCTGGTTTACAGACAAGATGCTCAAAGGCTAGAAAGAGACCAACAGACAGAGAAGGGGGTAGTAGGGGGGAGAGCACCATAATCCTACAGTAAACAGTAAATCAGGCCTGACAGAGTGACCTTTGATAGCCCCAGACGGAAAAGGTTACATGAACGGGGGAGAAAATGGGCCGATCTGTCACTTACCAACAAGCTATAAATGATGCTGTGTATGTGCAAGTCTGAGTGTATGTGTGAGAGTGTAAGTGAACCATCTGAGCTCCATCAATGAAAGCTGTGTGTGTTTTTCTTTCAGAACATTGAAAATAAATGCTTTGCACAGTGATCTAAGCACTATTAATACAGTTAAACCTGAAGGAATCCATGATAACCACTTTCATTTAACACGCAGCAACTAACTCATTAAATAGATAATAGATTTATTCAGAGAATTCAGTCGTGTTTCTCAGCACCTGGAAAACAAGAATGATGAGAGAAAGCTTTGGTAAAAGCCATGACAGTCAGCTACATCCTGTGTTACTGTACACCCTACTTGTTCATGCTCTTATATCCCTGTAAGTCCCCCATGCTCCTGTGGTGCCAAATGGGCTAAATTAAGCTTACTGAATTTTACAAACCATAGCGACCCATGCTATCTAATAAAGTACTAATGGAGGGAAACATAGGCATCTCATTAGGCGGCTGCCAAAAGACGAGCACACATACACACACACACACATTGAGGAGCCCTTCCTCTGGCTCAGAGCTGGACATTAATGATGTTCCGGCTGGTTTTAACAACTATTTATTTATTGAGGGAGTAATTCTGCAGCGTAGGGAACCTAATGGAGGTGTTTAGGGAATTCTTACGTGTTAATCAAGAAGAGAGGAGGTATATTCACTCAAGCAAATACATGCTGCACTACCTCACATATTTCTTTAGCAAAAAGAGGGTTAAAATGGTGACTTGATGACAATGTGCAGTGACTGACAGCAGGAGGAGGGGGCTGATGGGAGGATTCTGTCAGCGACTGATAACAGCTGTCGGCTCCACTCACAAGAGAGACAGAGACAGGAAGTGAGGGAAAGAGACACATACACACCGGAACAGATGCACAGAGTAATGCACCCTTGCATACATTTCCAATTAAAGTTGTTGGTTGCGTCATTCACAGGTTTACGTAATGCATGTGGAAAAAGGTTGATTGCAGAATCCATCGTGTAAATTTCCATAAACAAAAACAATCTATCAGAGCCTGACACTGCTCTGTATCCCAGGAGACAACCACAGATGTGAAGTCTCTCCGTCTCACACTTATTAAACTTTCATCGGAGTGAGTTTGGGGTAATGAACGGGAGTCAACAATGAATTATGGATCATATTCTAATGGTTGACTTACCCCTCTCATTACTGGCATGCTAATGTGATTGGGAAACAAATGATTATCAGCTTTATTAGAAAGAGAGAAAGAGCAGGAGAGCAGAAGATCAGGATCCCCCATGACACTCCCTGACTTTCACAGAAAATGGATAATTAGTTTAAATAAAAAGGTAAACTGAGATAAAAGGAGAAAGTGACCACAAAAGGAAACTGGAGGCCATTTATTTCCTTAAAACAATTCCTTTTTAACCATCTTTGTATTCAAAGTTATCATCTTGTAACTTAATATATACATGCAACAAGCTTTTCACAAATTAGCACATTTCAACTTCCTTGTATGCGGCTTTGGTCTGTTCTAAGACACATACATATCTTCCTGAGCTGCAGATGCCAAGGGTCATAAAAAGATTTCCTCGCTGCAACACAAACAGCATTTCACCATTCTGCACAGACCCACAGTTCACCACTGATATAACAGATGGGAGTGCACACAAGTGCTCTTACAAACATTTATCACACCACTGGTCAAGGTGGAGACATCTCCTGCAATCCATCTCTAAGCTTATTGGCACCAAAAGACTTGCTTTTATGCTGTGCCAGGAGATTTATGGGCAGCTACAGACGTGAGTGGGTGCATGTGTATGATTGCATACATTAGGAGCATGTGCACACTTCGCACTCTGAAAGGGATCAGCTTGATGTGCGTATTGACACATCACCTCCCTCACTTCTTCCTGTCCACATGTCCCCTCCACCCTCCCTCCATCCATCCATCTATCCCTCAATCCATCACCTTCCTTTAAAAGCCTGTTAGGAAACCCAATACCTTTCATTAGCACAAAAAGATTAGCTTTTTAGCAGGAGGTGTGTGTGTATGTGTATGTATACGAGTGTGTGCGTGTGTGTGTGTTCAGAGAAACAGTGGGTGGGAGGATGAATAAAGATAATCAAAGGACGCCTGTGCCAGACAACCACTTAGTTTAACCCAAGAGTAAGCCAAGCATGTTCAAATACAAACTCACAACGTGGCTACAAGACATTACACACCTGACAGCACGGACATAAAAGTATTTAGAATAAAAGACTTACATTCCTAAAAAAAATCCATCATCAAAGAGACCTACAGTAACAGACTACAAAAAGCTAATTATGAATTATAATTAAAGTTATGATTCGTCTTAATCTCTTTGGTTCAAAATGTCAGTGGTTCTGATGATACAATCATTTGGGCAGTTGAAAAGTTATCTGATGAATTTTAGACAGTATGAAATTGGCATGAATACATGACAAAATCATGCCTCAGAAGGAAAACAGATTGTGTTGCAAATGTATAATTAACTATTTATACTGTACATACAATAGAGAGAATAGGCGTATTTGTTAGACCGAAGCTCCTCATTGTCATTGTCAACTTTATGCATTAATATGAATAAAACAAGTGAGATACACCATACCTCAACCCTGGTGCAAGGAACACTGAAATTAGTCACAGAAAATAAAACCATTTTTGTAGGCTTACTTTAAGTGTGAATTCCTGAGTCTAACCTGAGGTTCCAGAGGATAAACTTACTTTAAGAGTAAAATTCTAGAACTAACTAAGATTAACAAAG
The DNA here is from genome assembly GCA_036024015.1 of Craterocephalus amniculus. Classification (NCBI taxonomy): domain Eukaryota; kingdom Metazoa; phylum Chordata; class Actinopteri; order Atheriniformes; family Atherinidae; genus Craterocephalus; species Craterocephalus amniculus. Next base: position 8,518 of record JAVQJG010173990.1, read on the forward strand.
AAGTTTTTTAAGCTTGCAGCAGTTAATAGTATGGTCAGTGGATAGCACCATAATATGTCCGAAACAAACAAATGTACTTTCTTATTTAGTGAAGCAAATCTCCAGACTCTAATATCAATCATTCTGAGGTCAATAACTAAACCAGTTTAACTGGGATCTAGTTCATTTAGTCTTTTTTGTATAGGAACCCTCCTACTGTATTGAAATATCCAAATGGCAGCTTTGATAAGGGCTAATGAGGTTCTTTAACTGGTAAAGAAGCTCTGGTTCTCCCTTTATCACCTCCGTAGTGAAGAAAACATCCAACGAATCAAGACGTAATCATTTCGTCCCACAAATTTTTGCTGCTCCAACCATCCAAGCAATGCTAAATTATTTTCATCCAGTTATACTTACTGCTTCATGGTGAGTTTGAACAGTATTAGGTGAGCATCTTATTCCTTTAATCCTAATATACTAGTGCAGGGCGACGATTGAAATCCCAATTAATTGATAAATGTTCTGCAGTTCATTCACATTGTCACAATCATTCACATTGTGACACACAACATTCAAAAATCATTTCACCATCAGTGTAAAGGACACTTTCCTTTTTAAAGTACTTAGATAGGAAGAAAATGCAGTAACCTACCATCACTTTTAAAAAAAATTTCAAACATTTCATTGTCTATTCATGACAAAGAAGGATGAAAATTGCTTAATTTATTTGTTAAATGGTAACAATTGTAAGTGGATTGCAAAGTAAAGAGAAGCGGCCAAACATATGCTGCCATTTTTCAATATAACCCAGTTTCTATCTAGTAAACCTATGATCCTGCCAGAAGAAAAAATAGAGGACAAGACAAGGTATGTTTTGGGGCAGTGCTAACTTGTGACTGCTGCACTGCGAAGTATACAACAAGGTACACACCGCACCATGCAGGTTACTGTTACTGTTACTGCTACTGCGAGTAACTTGAAATTCACTGTCTTGTCCTTGACAGTTCTATGTATGGAAAGGCCATGGATGGAACTGCAAAGCTTGTAAATGTGGGGAAGCCTGTTTGATCGTCTGAATCACAGTTATCCACGGTGCCTACAGAGACAAACTGATGTGAAAATTGTCAGTGGTTTTCAAACCATCCAGCTATCTACTAATTCAAGGCAAAGAATAAAGGGCACTTCAAACACCTCTGCAGAACTTTGTATCTACTTTCCATTTTGTGACACTTTGCTTTTAGCAAATAACCCAAAGTCAAGATATTCAGAACTATAATTTTTTTGTTCTTACAAGCTTAACCTGTAACTTCCCACGGGCCACACGGCACTGTGGGAAAATGAAGCAGTTTCCACCCTGTCTTGGAATCGTGCTGCAGACCACTATGACCAGCTGATAGAGACATAAGTTAGACTCAGGAATTAGTCAAAGTTTTCCACCACTGAAAGATCGGGCCCTGGTGGAGGGATGTGACTGAGGGCTGCTAGTTGATCCACTTTATCTTCTGGTTATTAGGGAAATGTCAGAATTACATAGCTCATAGTTTATGGGATGTTACAGCATATGGAAACCATAACACTAAACCAGCCAGTTACTAATCATCCTGTTACTACTTTGATATTTACATGAATGATAGGAAATGATTTATTGCATGAAAACCTGCAACACTCGCAAAAAGGTTTAGGGAGACATGTTAGGTTTGGTCTGTATCCGATTAGCTTCAACTAGCTGCATTTAAACACAGACGTATACTGCAACGTTCTGCAGCTCGTCAGGACTTACTGCTGTTTACGCAGCTGGAAGATGTGGAAAAGTAAATTGATGCAGGTCTCTAATCCTATGACTGCCTCCTCTGAGCGCTAACACTCATCAAACACTGTATACTGACCCCAGAAATCATCAATCATTACTCACATTAGGCTGATTCTTGGGTCAAGAAGTTAGACAGTGTCCCTTTAACTAAAGGGACAACGAACTTTTCAAATTCATCAGCCAATAATAACAAAAGTTGTAACATCAGGATACTCCCACGTATGTTTTTGTGTGCTTGACAGCCTGAATATGTGGCGAGTTTCACCATGCTAGATAAACATGGAAGTCTGACAAAATGTGCGTAATCACAGAAAGATTGCTGTGTAGAGTCCTCACACAGCCTTATTGGCATTACGATTTTACTGTGGGAAGGCCCTGAATCCTCTGCCACTGCTACTCTGCAAGAACAAACGTAAAAGTGTGGCCAAAGTGCGGCCAAATCCCAGTCACAGTTTTGGAGTTGTCTTTCTGTCCCTCTAGATTAAATCTCTTCAGTCTCGTTTCAGCTTAGCCTTTTGTCTGCACAGCAACCTTAGAGACGGATCTGGTTTCAGCAGCTAAATTATTTGCTAAATGCTCCACTATGTTCTGTCCGTCTTTTGGGTGTGGATGTAGAAATGTCTGCCAGAACTTTTTGGGATTTCCAGAGATCAGCGTTACAATTTGTCAAAGCAATTTTACTCAATTAGAGCAGCTGAGTTTAGAGCTTAAAGCTACAACATCAAGTGCTGATTTTCTCTGGGTCTGGCACAGCAAGCAGCACCTTAGAACCTTAACTCATTGTTTGTATGCAATTATTAAATACCACAACTTTTATTCTATATACAAACAAAAAGAACAATAAAATATTCAAAATGATAACAAGTCTGCTATTGGAATTAGCGATAGTTCAGTATATCCCAGATCAATGTTATCCAAATGAGTAAGAAGATGGATTTTTGGAATAATTAGTAAGACCACCCCTGACCCTGAAGTGGATTTAAATGATAAAGAAAATGGATGGACAATTATCAACCCTGGAGTTATTGAAATTTGTGTAGTAATGGGAAGGAGTGATGTGATGCTGAGGCACCAAAGATGGTGAGGAAGTATTAAGGAAACAAATGGGTGGGCATACACACAGCCTGACTCACAATGCACTGTTGAATCATCTTAAATGACACCAGTAATACTAAAGCCAATGTATTTCCTATTGGATAAGATGACACTCCCATAAATCTATCAAAAACAAACACACACACACACAGATAGAGGTAAAAAGTGTTGTTTAACCCACTGATTCCCTGGAGAGAGGGTCTTTAACAGTAACAACGCAGTGTCCAATCATCACTTACATGCTTTTCACTTGTGGTACCCCTTGCCATACTACACAATGTGAAGAACAAGATTACACACACAAACATTCATACACACACACACATGCCTTCACCAAACCCCATCAGCTTCTGGGACAGGGGAAAATCTATATTTCATCTTTGGAGCTGAAATGTTTGTGCACATGCTGAGTTTGTTTGTCATTAGGCCTAACCCCTGTGGCTCACCTAATCAGGTTGCTGTGTTTGTGCGTTTAATTCTATGAGGGCTTGAAAAGAGCGGGCGTGCGCACTGGTCGGTGATTGCAGCGGTTGGAGAGACGTGGCAGACAGAATCGTGCAAAACACACTCAAGAATGAATTAAAGTTATCGATTGACCGTGGCATGCTTTCATGCAGAGATCAAGGCTTAACCCTGATCAATGACTAATCTGTTTGTTTGTTTGTCAGTGTGTGTGTTTTTAAGCATCATCTCAATTTCCATCTTTGAAGACAGCAGCTCTAATAATTCTCACTTTATCTCACTTAAGCAATAACTTCATATTAAATTCAAACTAGAAGTGTGGCTTTGTTGTGTTTATAGTTCATCTATAAGGAACATAGACTAATGCACAAAAATGAAAAAAATCAGACTTAGACGCAGGGCCAATTGCCCCATACTGTACTTATCATTAGCTAAGCCGCTAGCTGCCTGCCCGGCTAAATACTGGAGTGATCTTCAAAATTCCTTTTTCTATCACTCACATGTATGAAAGGAAAGTCGAAGACAGACCCCAGGTTAAAAAAAAGTAAAATTCTCCTTTAACTCATTTGGGATATGTCCAAATTTTACATCCAATTGGACCAAATGGTTAATGAGCAAACCCAGTAGTGGCTAAAATCAGATAAGTCTGGAAATAGTATCTTCCCGTATCCAAGTAGTTTTCTATGGCTACGAAAAATTCCATCTGTGTTTGTCATTCATTACCAGTGTAACCTTCCATTCTGTATTATGTTACATGGAGTATGATGTATGTCCCCTCTGAGCTCCCGTACGAGCTGCAGATGTTGCCTTCCTGGTTGGGATTTGTAGTCCGAGAAGGAGTTCAATAAAGAAAAGGACCGCGGTTCAGGAAAGCTGTGGCCTCATCCTCGTTTATTATTTTATTATTAAATAAGGAGTTAGGCAAACCATTCCCCAAGAAACTCGGTTACACTGGTGGCAGCGGTGGGATATACATCATACTCTATGTAACATAATACAGAATGTTAGGTTACACCTGTAAACGCAAAATGCACAACATAACTATTGAAAACTTGTTCTTCTACCAAGTCAACGATGCCTCTGGCACTAACTCAGCTAATAATTACTCTGTTTCCCAAAGCATTTCACTGCACAGCAGTACACTATCCTTACAATAGCAAGGAATGAACAAGTGTAGTGACGGAGCTGCAGTGTACTTGCCTGCAACACTGCACTAAATTCTGGCCCTTGTTACTCTTGTAAACATATAAAACTAAAATGTCCAACAATTAAACTTCATGCTCTACGATTATACTCAAAAGAGGGAATCACTGTGGCAGCCAATCAGGCAGGGATTTCGACAGGCAGGTGACGGTTATTCAGTAAATTCTGTTTTTAGTCTCTTCCACACAGAAACACTTCATTTTTTTCTTTTCACCACATTTGGCTGAACCACTGAGTGTGAAAAAGCTATAGGGTACAATACGGTACTCTTCATCTAATCACACTATGGGGGAGCGTATAAAGGAAAGTAAATGTCCTGAAAGCAGGACATTATGTTCAAGAGTGCCACATTATTTTACATGAGTAGAAGTTAGAGGAAAAAGTGGAAAGGGTCTTTTTTTATTCCCTCTGTTTCCCCACAATCTTCTTTCTGCTCTTAAAGTCTAAACACCTACAAAGATGAGGATCAAAATGTGTAATTTTCGATTTGTTCAGAGGTGTTCCCGGGTGTATTTATTTCCTCTTTTGTTTTTAATGGTCTTAATATCTCTGAGGTGAGCAGGTGATGCTAAATCAATACATAGTTTTTATCTTTATCAAAAACCAAGAGGTACACTCTCTAAGCACGTTTGTACAAATATGCTTATATTACACAAGAGACAACTGAAAAAAAAAACAACACTTCTTTGTACCTTATGCCTCCAGTGGACTTATGCAATATTCTATTGCCTTATTGACAAGAAGCGCGCATAATTCATCCTTTTATGTGGACAAACAGAAGCAGCAAGAGGGTGAGACTCTTTCTATCTGACCAATCTAGAAGAGTATCCATGGAGCCTGATGGATAAACAGCCCCATCTGCAGGACCTGAGAACAACCTAAAACCAAGAAAAGCCCAACTTAAATTCCACTGCATCTCTTTGTCTCAGCAAGGCTTAATAAGTCTCCTGAGAGCGTGCACAGGTGAGCTTGCTGTAAGAGGAAACTACCAATGTCAGGCACAGCACGGAACAATGCTGCTTCTTTTTTTGTTTGGTTCTGTTTTTTTTTAAGAAAACACACTGTATCTGCACATTTTGCCGGGGACACTGCAGCACTTTGCCAGCGAAATGAGGGTGTTCTCTTTCACAGCATTGTGTCAGAGAACACTGTTCTGGAAGTGGTCAGCATTGGATCAGCGTTTCTGAACACTGTGTGCTGGGGTCCCCTCGACCGGAAAGCACAAATACACGTGTGTGTACTCCAGGGACAGTCGACTCATGACTAAAATACACAAACGCACACATTCTGGAAGACTGACCACACACTCTAACCCCTTCCTATGTACATGGACCTGCCTCTCAAATATCACTGAGTCCAGACAGGGAGAAAGACCTTTGCAGAACAAAGAAGCAGCCTGATAAGAAAGAGCTTGCTGGTGACACTCTGCCTTTTCTTCCAGCTACAAAAAGACCCCCTCCACCTCCTGGCTCGTTCGAATTGAACCCCTTCTCTTGACTCAATTCATGTGTGTGAAAAAACAAAACAAAACACCAAAGACAGCGAAACAGGGGAGTAGATGGACAGAAGATGGGGTGCTTTTTTAAGGGAAAAAAAACAGGAATATAAGCAAAGGTTATACTGAGTAGCTTATAGGGTTTAAGCAAAGTAACCTTGATAAAAGCCGTCACCTTTCATCCAAACTGACTGTTCATAGGGTGTCTTAAGTGTTGCTGCCATAGAAAAGCAAGCCGCAAGCCTGTAGGCTTAAATAAATCTGGGAAATGCACATCATTATGTGGTTTGCTTGCTCTGGCCAACTCCATGTATCTCCGTGGTGCTTTTGTCCAAAAGAGCTGGCAGCAATGTGGAGGTAGGAGACAGATGTGTGTGTCGGTCATTACTGTAATCGGTCCATTTACTTCATCTGCCCTGGGAGGGACGGCTGGTCAGCGCCATCTGGGCACACACAAAGCATACATGGGAATGGCCTGCCATGGTGGAGCTTCATGGGTAGTCAGCCAGTAACGGGAGGCGAAGCTTTGAAATCATCTCTCACATGCCTGCAACAGTGAATGCATAGGTTTTTTTAACTCTTCTCTCTTTCAGTGGTAATTTTCTTTAACCATCCTCCTTTTTCCATTCGCTCGTCTACCTCCCAGTTCCAGCTCCCACTTGAATACACGAATCTGTCCTTTTCTCCTGAGACTGGAAGGCAAAATGAGAAAAGCTGTGGTGAGTAGTCCCAAAGTGTTGACTTGTTTGCAACTCCCACTGCCTGAGAAGATGATGCCGAATATCACACGTGTGTGTGAGTGTGTGTGTGCGTGTGTGTGTGTGTGTGTGTGTGTGTGTGTGTGTGTGTGTGTGTGTGTGTGTGTGTGTGTGTGT
>JAVQJG010173999.1:0-21287 GCA_036024015.1 Craterocephalus amniculus
ATCAGCTGCGTATAACTTCCTTTTGCTTCTGGGTCTAAATCCTTACAATAATCGCTAACCGGTATTGGAACATCCATTGACAAGCACTGCATATTTACTTCCTGCCCTCCATCTGCATCGCGTACGTCATCCAGGTGACGTAGGTGAAACCCACCTATTGAACTAATTCTGTAGCCACGGTAACAATCTTAACATGACAGTTCCATGTAAATTGTCCCAGTCTTTTACTATATATTGAACAATACAAACAACAGAAATTATGATTAGCAGATGATTAAATGTGTCCTACCGTCAAATATTTTGCTCTGTTCTGTTCAATTTTGCCTCAAACTCCAGACAAAGGTGTTCAGACATTGCACATATCTTTCTATTTTATATCATTGTGGTTGTGGTAATTTTATGTTGTCTATGTATCTAATTTTTGGTGGCATTGTTTATGTAAAAGTAGCTTTGTTGATTTACCTTAGTTCTATGGTGTGATTTTGTGATACCTACTAGAGCTTGTGGTCTTGGGCTACATCTGAAACTCTATTGTTAGGCAAGAACCCTTTGAGCTTTAAAACTGTGGTAACTTTGTACCACAGTCCCACAGAGCACCATTTAGGATGAGTAATGGTTATGCACATAGAAGAACACAGGTACGCAATTTTTAAGTAGATACCTGGAGTGCAGTCATCGCTGGGACTGAGATCACTGGACTCAACCACTAGGTGTCAGTAGCTTTTACTGTACACCTTTAAATACAAGTCTTAACTCTTAAAGTCTGTATAAAGTAAATCAAAGATTTATATTGAATAAGTTAAATGTGTTTGACAGTAATCACTAAAGTGAGAGTTGTGTCTTACTGAAATGTGAAGTTGGACTTGAATGTCAACATGTCAACACTTGAATGTTACAGATAGGCCTACTGACATGCAGAAGCAGACTAGCATCAAGCTAACAGTTCTCTCCATCTTTCCTGGAGATCAGAATTTACAGAGCTTGGGTTGCTAACTTAAATTGCAGAACAATGAGAACAGCATTTGTCTTGATAGTACAGCTGAAATGCAGCATCATTATAGGCCTGGCAGAGCTTTGCTCCAAGCACTGCATGCTTACTAAAAGAATAAACATTTCAAGCAATAATTAGTCAGTGGACGCTCTGTGGATGGATTTGGTTGCAGCAAAGGAGAGTTCCGACAACTCCTGGCACATTTTACAGTCTCCCATTTAAGCCCCATTTATGCTCCCTGACAGACTTAAATGTGGACGTCCGTTCCAAACGTCTTCATGCGTTCCAAACGTCTTCATGCGTCGCTGAAGTCATACTTCCATGCGTCGTTTATGTTGCTATGGCTAACCTTCGCAGTGCTGAATGCATTGTTAACTCCGCAATACGACGTTAGTTTCAGACTTCAGGTGGCGGCACAACCGCGCTGCTATAAAGTAGTTTCTAACCACAAACACACCCTGAACATTTGTAGAGCCTTATTTCAAAAGCTTGTGCAACTTCTAATGTTTTCGTTCTTGTCGTCATTCTTCTTCTTTGGTTTTCCTCTTCCCATTCCTCTTTTTCTTCTCTGGTTTGATTCCGCTCAGCTATGCTCAACACTGACTCTGTGGTTTCCAGTGGTTTTACTCTGTCTTCTGCATCTAATGATGGGTGCGCAAGGAGCCTGAAAAAGCACCAAATACGCAATTAATTGACGCAGAAGACGGACGAAACCTTCAGTGCGTCTGCGTATCCGTCATCTGTGTTGAGCATAAATGGGCTTTTATACCAGAGATGGCTGAGATAAGCAAACATGGATCGTTAAAGCCATCAGACTTAAGGCCCATTTATGCTCGACGCAGATGACGGATACGCACACGCACGGAAAGTTTCGTCCGTCTTCTGCGTCAATTTTGTGTGTTTTTGGTGCGTTTTCAGGCTCCTTGTGCATCCGTCACTCGACACAGACGACGGAGTAATACCACCGGAAACCGCGGGGTCAGTGTTGAGCATGATGGAGCAGAAACAAACCAGGGAAGAAGAAGAAGATAAACAAGGAGAAGAAAACCATAGAAGAAGAATGAAGACGGCGAAAAAAACATTAGAAGTTGCACAAGCTTTTGAAATAAAGTTCTACAAGTGTTCACGGTGTGTTGGTGGTTAAAAACGACTTAATAGCAGCGCGTTTGTGCCGCCAATCGATGTTTGAATCTAACGTTGTATCGAGGAGTTTATAATTACCTCAGCACTGCCGCTTAGCGGAGGTTAGCCGTAGCAACACAAACGACGCATGGAAGCATGAAGGCAGCGACGCATGGAGACGCTTGTAACGGACGCCCCAAATTACGTCCGTCAGGGAGCATAACGGGCCTTAAGATCATGCTCTGTCGTTATTGTGCACACTCTGGTGATAAATGCTTCATAAAGGGAAAGTAAGTTTAGCGGTTTAACAAGGTTGTTAACTAAGCTCGAAAGTGATTGAAATAGCTCATATCTGCAGCATGTTTTTGTCCCCCTTCCAGCATTTAAGAGAAGAGCTGATTTTCCTTTTATTTTAGACCTAAATCTATTTGCTTGATTATTTTAACTGTTCATGTGTGTTTGAGTCGCTAACAAAGCTTTTTTTTGTGACAAAATCCAAAAATGCATTTATTTCTAATTGCTGAGATATTGAGTTCTCATAAAGGACAAGCACAGTGATACTTGCCTCTGCATATTCACAGGTTTCCTATAAAGAGATTTTACAGACACTGACTCATACACCCCCAAAAAAACAGCTCTGACTGGTCCGTTCCAGGGACTTTATCAAACACCAGCCCCAACTCTGCGTTTGCTCTGTATAAAATCATAGAAAGACTTCAGAAACACAACAGCCCACAGAAGGGACCTCCTGTATTTATGTCTTGTGGTTTTCTCTGGCTGACATACCCCTTTAGGAGACAAATGGCAGGTTTTTTACTCTCTTAACTTTGATGGAACAGTTAAACAGAAACATAGCTTCTGAACAATTTTTTCGCCCCACAGTCTCTAATGAAACATATCTCGTTCATTTTACACAGCCACACAACTTCTAAACATCCTGAGACTAAATTATCAGGACTTATTATGAAAAACATTAACTTTGTTTGAGGGTGTTGTGGTCTCATCAGCACCAGACACTTCTGACATCTGGCAACATGGTTACTTAGTAAATGAAAGAACTAAATACATTTGCCAAGTTTGACTAAAATCCATGTGGATTTGGATATTTACTCATACTCTGCTGAAATCATACATAATGCATCCAAATTTACTTTTAGAAATCTACACAATGACAATGGATTAAACCACACCCACTTAGGAGACAGGGAGTCTGTGCCATTTCTTGGAGTTGGTGCATCTTCCACAGAAATATCGATGCATACACAGTTATGTAGTCACATTCTCACTGTTTCAGAGAATATTTCCTTCAAGAAAATGAAAACCTAGACCTTTAACCCCTCTTTCTGCTAAACACTAAAGATTTATGGAATGGGAACTTGCTTTTTGTCCCTCAAAGCCATGTTCCTAGCACATACACATAAATCCAATGCTGTGGTGTGATGACAGAGCCATTGTTTGTGTCCGCTGCTCAGTGAACTGCTGTGACAGCATCAGCGAAACACTGGAATTTAGGCATACAGTTCTTGTATATATATTTGTGTCTGTGTGCATCGCCTGTGTAATTTTATGTTATATTTATAGAAAAAGCTTCTCAGACAACTTTAACAACAGACTGCACAGATGGGAAAGTTTTCTGGCAATTTGAATTAAGAGAAACAAAGCATCACAAGCTGTTGTTCAAATGAAAAGGTCCGTAGCAGCATCTTGTAGAGAGTGGTTTGCTCTCTAATTTCGGCTGAACGTGACGCGTTTTTTTCTTTGATTTTAGCCTCATTTTATTTTCCAGTTTATTTTGCTGACGATTTACTGCAAAAAGAACCAATGGAACTGCTTATACGTTGAGACTTTTCCTCTAATCAAAATGTCTGTTTTGCAATGATGGCAGGTTTTTTGCCTAATGGAACTGGAGGACAACACTTGTGTGTTGCGATTGTATGGCATCTTTGTGAATGGGGTCCTCAAGTCCAAGCTGAAGATGCCTTCTCATTAAGTCTGGGGTGCTGTGCTTTATTGTTGTGCTAATCAGGCACAGATGTGGACACCCCAACTCCGGAAAATCATCCAAGCAGACTTGACAGCAGACGCCTCTCCGGGGGGAGAGGGGGGCTGAAATTCTGTGGCGACCATTGTAATTGTTTTTGACAGGGATCTATTCCAAATATGTACATGCGTGAAAATGAATCAAACTTGAGCTGTCAACCTCTGAACTGAGATATTTATGATGGTGGTGTAGGGGGGAGAGACCATTTCTTTTGTCAGGGATGAGAAAGATATGTTTTTAAATTCAGATTCCTGGCAAGCTGGAAAGAAGCAGAGGGGGAAAGAAGTCTGATCCTCTCTTCCCTGAACGTTTCACTGAATGGGGAACTGCACTCCCTGCTGCTTAAGTGGAGCTGCTGTGCTTTTAAGTGAGTTTTAAGCCAATGCTACTTGAAGAATAAGAATTTTCTTTCCTTTTTATGTCACCATATTACTAAACCAGTATAGGGTTATATGAATAACATATTACAGATGTGTGCAACTTTCATAATTATAGATACTACATAGATGAGTTTAGTGACAATACGGAGTACTTTGATAATAAAGTACGTAAATAAGTACAGAAAACAAAGCACAAATAGTATTTTATAGATTAGAACTAATGAAAGATGGCCTTCTATTAAGGTGGCAGGTTTTGGCACATTCGTAGATGTTTACCAGCTAAAATAAAACGCAATATATTATTAATATCCTTAGAAAGTGTATGAAACAGCTCGACGTCCATACTGTATAACATCACACTGTAAAAGAACATAGGCCTGTGATTCAATGGAGTCAGTATGACATAAGGTTCAGTAGCATCACTCAACTTGGGTATTTGTGTATCTGCCAGTTAGGACTAAATGAGCTACTCTGTAATTAGGACCGAGCACTGAAGGCGGTGCGAAGGCCTATTGAAATGCAAGTGTTTATTCGTTTCCTCTGTATTTTTTTTTTCTTCTTTCCGCCTCTTCTACTGCATTTTTGGGGGCCTGAACATATCTGAAAACTCATGATTATTTGCGTACCCCCCCTAAGGCATCTGAAAAATGTAAGAATTTTGGGGCCCATAAAGGTATGAGACTTCCTGCTCGACGGCGCCACCTGTTCATGTGTCTACCCCTCCACTGAGTGTCAGGTAGACACATGAAAATTGGTATACAAGTAGACTCATCGAGCTGGACAAAAAATCCTCTTGGAGGAACCGCCTAAACCCAACAGGAAGTGAGCTATTAGGGGTCAAATAGCCATTTTGTATTTTTTGTAAACAATGGAATTTAACTATCTCCTCCTAGGGATTCCAAATTTTCACTGCTGTTCACTGTTGTCTGTTCAGGACAAGATTGTGATTAAAAGATGTACAAATGGTGAGTTTTCACCAGTGGGCGTGGACGTGGCGGCCCCTCAAAGTTTGAAGTTCCACCATAAAACAGGAAGTCGTCACAATTTTCACATACAAGCAGGTATATGCACAAAATTGATCCCATATGATGTCAGTCCCTTCGTCAACATGATGACATGTGAAAATTTGGTCAAGGCCAAAGCCCTCCCCCTGGCACCGCCATTGCTGTTTTTACTACGCAGCTTATAACTCAGAGATCCTTGTCACAGAAATCTTAAAAAATATTAAGCAAACAGTAAACAGGTGGGTGATAGTTTCCTGTGAAAACTGAGTTTTAACCAGTGGGTGTGGCCGTGGCGGCACAGCGAAATTTGATGTAACGCCATGACATCATAAATGCCTATTAATCAGTCACACTTTAACCAATCAACATCAAATGTACAGGAATTAATCAGGGTCTGACTGTGAACAAATTCATATCATCATTTCCTGTGATACCAATAGCTACCCCCACTTCTAACAGGAAGTGCGTTTTTTGACTCTGCGCAGTCCTTATTTTTAACCGTTAAGCCTGAAGACCTGAAACTGATTCCAAACATGTCAAAACCATTCATGATACCACAGAAAAATATCTCAACTTACTTTGCAAAGCGTAACCATGGCAAATGTTGGGCAAACGCCATGAAACAGGAAGTCCCTGTAACTGTAACATGGTAACATCAAATGTCACGAAGCTTGCTATTCTGGAGCAGACCCATGCCCTGAACTGGTTTTTAATTGAATATTTAGAATATCTAAAAAAAAAAAGGCTCTCTAAGCGCCCCCTGCAATTTTTCATTTTGCTAGCCCCGCCCACTACATGAACTGATATCGGTGAAATTCAGAATGTTGTAAGAAGATGTCAGTACCTACAAAAAAGTCTCTTGAACCTATAGGGCTAAAATCAACAGGAAATCAATCTGTCATCTTGAGAAAAAGGCCATTTTTGGTCCTCACTTTTACCATTTTCTGTGCCTATCTCCTCCTAGGGATTTAGTTCTATTGGGCTGAAACTTGTTTGGATTCATCATGACACCCTTGTGATCTAAAGTTATCAAAATAAGTGTCCTAAGTTAAAATGCGTGTCTGTGGTGCCCTCTACATGTGGAACTAGCACTTTTTCACGAAAAGTCAGATATTTGTATATCTTCCCGCCCACTACATTTACCCATGTGGATGAAATTCACTATCCATGCACAAGGCCAAATCCAGCAAAAAGGTCTCTTGGACCAATGGGCTAACTTTACAGGAAGTCTGTCATCGTGAGAAAAAGGCCTTTTTTGGTACTACATTTTGCCCTCTTCTGTGCAAATGTTTGCTTCATATTTTTACTATCTTGTCCTATGGATTTTGTCCTATTTGCCTAAAAGTTGTTTAGGATCATAATGAGACCCTTGTGATGAAAAGTTATCAGTAGAATTTGCCTAACCTAAAGGGCGTGGCTGTAGCCCCATCGCTAATTGGAAATAGCATTTTTTGACCTAAGTCATAGATTAATTTACAAACGTGCATGCACTAATGGTGCGTTCCACTTGTCCTCGGAACTCGTTTTTCTGATGTAATTTAGCCAGAAGTGACGTTGTGAACTCATTTTTCCGAGCTGCGAGCTTGTAAATTGCAGAGGACCCCGAGATCCCAAATTTCAAGATGTCTGCGCCCAGTTTGCATCCCTTGTTTGTTTTCTCGCTTTACATTTTCAGTACTCTTGTTGATTATTACATTTGTGAAAATGTGAAGTGTTGCATAAATATCGTAGTTTATCAAATGTTGCTGGTAAATTGACAGATTAATTTGAATGATTTTACATTTATTTTATGATTTTCGGCTTTAAGTGCGGTATAATCGTACAAACGCATTCACTGTCTTCCACATGACGGGAAACACTGTGACTGAAAGCATTATTTCAAAAGTAGCTCTTTGTATTCTAAAAGAGCAACAATACACACAGCTTTGCTGGAAGGATTAATTTTTACCGAGTTTGTGCAACTGGAATGCAGTTTACCTCGGAATGACATCATCAACCGACTTCTGCTCGGAATTCCGAGACAACTGGAATGCACCATTAGTCACACCAAGCAAAGAAATCAATCCGACCAAGTGCCTAAACTGAACAGAAAGTTTGATTCTTTTGAATTGAAATTTTTAAGGAGTTAGTGAAGTTGATAGATTGCAGCAACAGAAAATGAATGATATTTCAAAGTAAAAGCATCAAACAGAAAGTCGGTAACACCATTTCAGAGATTATGAAAGATGCAATTTCACACGTTTTTCCCCATAAGTTGAGGATGTGATTCCTGTATCATTTTGCTCCTTTAAGTGGGCCACAAGACAAAAAAAGTTCTCCATAGACACAGGCCGTTACTTAGGCTCTATTACATATGACCACAGGTGTTTCGAGAGCCAAAGTAGTCCTTTGTGTTTGCCTCAGTCATTCACATGCAAACCGAGTTTTCTGATATTGAAACTGAACATTTTGGAAAAGTCCTTTTGTAGTGAAGGATTTTGCTTTTGACTTTTGGCCTGCAACCTCAGTGAGTCCCATTATCTCTTTTGTGTAACATCAGAATATGCACCCATCTCCCTTTCTTCTAAATAAGTGAGTTGATTTGTAGCCCTTTTGGCCAAAATTGACAAAAACATTTTCCATCCTTCTACACAATATGCACCTAGATCTGCTAAATCTAGATGCATTCATATAGCTCTGCATTTTCTTTGCATATCCCACTTTGGGTCACTGAAAATGTATTTTGGTTTTTTGGTTTTTTTCCCCAGAAGGCCAGAAACCAACAAGGCAATGCTAAACATTTTACTCAGCATTTTATCTGCTATATCTGTGAAACATCTGTGAAACATTTTTCCTTACGTGTGACTAAAACATGGTTACTTTTTCAGTCCAGAATCAGGCTAACGCTTTTTATTCTCATTTTATGTAAACTACAAGCTTCAAAACTAGACGACTGTGAAGGGGCAAAGCCAATCTCTTCTGGGTTTATTTCTTTTACCTACAGTACATCTGGGCGATTATCAGCATAAGATATTTTTTTATTAAAGGTATAATTATATATTTTGTAGCTATTTCATTTTCAAATGTATATATGTAACAAAAATCTCTGTGATTAAAAATGTTGTACTTTCTTAACATGATAAACGCATAAATCATGTTTGTAAAGGCTGCAACATGCAGAAGCTTTTCCTAGCTTGCTAAATTTATAATATACCCGTATGTGGAGCACTTTATCAGACGTAATCACTGTCATTAGCAATTTTGAATTTTTTGTCAGACAAAAGCTTTTTAAATCATAGATGAGGATGCCTTTTCCCTTTAAAATCTAAAAGTAATTAAACTAGATATAATAGAAACCTTATGGAAATCCTCTGGTGTGAGCAACTAGCATACAGCCATTGGATAGATACACTGTTAGCATAATCTTTTTGTATTTACTTGTCAGTTTGTCGGCTCTTTGTCCATCGACTGCAGGACCTTTTCATGTGCAGACAGAAGCAAACCCTGCGGCCCCATTCAGATCCAGACTCATATTCTAATTAGTCTTGAATGTAAAGAAAGACATTAGTTTGAAGGGACAGTGATGCAGCATTCCTGAAGGATTGAGAGGCCATGTGGGAAAAGCAAACCAAGGTGTTAATCTCAGTACAACTCCTTTCCATCCACATCCTGTCATCCTCCAGAGGAATATTCTTAATCCCACAGTTTCACCATTCTTCCCCTTACATGAAACAGCCCTCTTCACCATTAGCAAATAGGCTGAAGTTTTAGTTAAGGCTGGACTGAGAGTGAACAGATGTTTATTGTAGATGTTGATTGGTTATGCGTCAAGGGATATGTGCAGAAACTCTGACTATTAGACTGATTAGCAAATTGCAGCTTGCAGCAGTGGATTCAAAAGAAGAAAGCAACATCTTCCAAAGCTAATGTAAAACAAGGAGATAGCTGATCCATGCCCTGATTGAGCTGCAATGCAAATGGCCAA
The DNA here is from genome assembly GCA_036024015.1 of Craterocephalus amniculus. Classification (NCBI taxonomy): domain Eukaryota; kingdom Metazoa; phylum Chordata; class Actinopteri; order Atheriniformes; family Atherinidae; genus Craterocephalus; species Craterocephalus amniculus. The sequence continues at coordinate 9,503 of JAVQJG010173999.1, forward strand.
AACTAAGAGCCAATTTTACTCTCATGTATTAGTGTACAAAGCTCTCGATGCTTATAAACTGAAAACTTCTGGGAAACTGTTCAATGCAAATCGACAGTTGTGGAGTCCTTTATGAAGTTAGCAATGCTTAGCCGAAGATGCTAGTTTATTGATTGTTGATTGGCTGATAACTTGAACTGGGTATGACTGTGACAGACAACAGCTGTGTCTTAACAGGTTAAAGCACCTGAAATTTCATCATCACGACTCAGATATCATCACCTATAAAAGGTTTCAGATACTTGGTTTTACAACTACTTCTTCCATAATCATTCTTCCCCTATCAGAACAAAAAACTAACAAAAAAACAGCCATAGAAATACAACAGCACCATAGTTGCTGAGCATTATCCTTATGGCAGTGGAAATTATTAAACTTCATGTGAGGCTTTATGCAGAGGTATGATCAGCCCTAAGAACCTCTAAGAATCTTTTTCTTTAAAAAGATTTTTTACTTCCTAAAAACAAATCAAATAATGTAGAGTGAGGGTGTCATAAAGCCTTGGGATTGTTTTTCCTCATTGGAAATTAGACGGTTTGTTAGGAATCAGAATTAAATTGAAATAAAAGTCCATTTTGTATATAGTATCCAAAAGATGCAGAAGATGCAATTGTCACCATAAAAAGTCCAGAGTTCACCTCCAGCGCTGTTGAATAAAAAGTAATCAAGTCAACAGAGTTCTTTTGATCTTAACCAAAGATCAAACAGGTTTTGGGCTGGTTCATATTCCAAACTAAATAAAAAACTTTGGTCAACTTCACGGGAAACACCCAACAAGTTGGTGGAGACTGAGTCTCCCATGGATTTGTCCGCCTGACAGTGACTGGGTGAAATTAGAAACAAACTATTTATTATTCAGATTATTCGGATCATATTTTACTTTTACAAAAAATAAACTGAATATTTCTATCTATCTCATCAAGTTGTTGAACTGATATTTCAAAACATGCTACAATTATTTAGGAAATGTGGAAAATAGAAGTTAGGGTTGTAAAAAGTGAAAACCTGCTGCTGTTAATCTGTTTATATTAAGATGTTTCTTGAATTTCTGCCAAAGCAAATGATGGACTTCTTCATCTCCAAGCTGTGGACAAGTGTAAGGCCACAGGGCCAGAAAGTATGCGCTTAAGTTTTAAATCCCTTATCATCTAACATCCTATTGTCCCCCAAATCCACCCTACCATTAAAGAAACCTTCTCTTAGCTCAGCAACAATGTGACCCAAAGGACCCCCCTCAAGACAAAAAAGAAAGAAAGATCTTCTCTCTTTTTCACCCCCAACTCCTTCTCCTTCACTCCATGTAAAGGCCTGATCCTCTGGTGTGAGAAGCTCTTAATCAGGGGCCAAACAATGAGGCCCCAGATCCCTGCTTTTTGACAGAGGGCCTGATCTAATAAGCAAAGGAAGGCTAAGATGAGGGGGTGGACTGATCCAGGGATTACTGGAAAGGATCTGCACTGCCTACGCTGGAGGAGGAAGGGTAGGAGTGGACGGAGTAGGCGGGAAATGTGGGAGGAGGAGTGAATCACAATAACTGGCAAGCATGCAGTGTTTGCTCAAACAATGTGGTTTTAGATGCAGAAATGTACCCTGTTTCTTTTTGCAGTTGCTTCACATTAGATCAGAGGGTCATCATCATGAGGAATAGAGATGTCCTCACTAAGTCAGAGACCAGCCATGTGCATTTCTGAGCATTTATAATGGCTACCTCCCATATCCATGCCAGCTGATTTTAAACATCTTTGAGGTTGGGACCTTTAATACCATCTAAAGTGCTTCAACTGTTGTTTTTTCATTTGTAAGCTTCTTTATTATTTTTTTCCTGTAAATGTAGAACTTCTTCACAGTTCTCTGGTACAGTCTTAGTACATGGGCTTATGTGGACAGCAGTTTTCTATTCCAGTATGAATTTCCTCACCAGTCCACAAGGGTTAGGGTAAGGGTCCCTCTCTGAGCAACTGTGTCACTCAAATATGTGTGACGCTTTTTCTCTGCTAAGGGGTTTAACTTTCGTAACTTAATTCCAGATCACAAGGGTAACGCTATTACTGGCTGATCGGAGTCTGGACATCCGAAAATTAACCTGGCAGAGAAAGAGTGTCCCACCAAACTAGCCGCTGTCGCTAACTAAACTAGCCGGACATGAAATCGCTCCTTTAATGTAGTTTGATTACAGGTCGATGTAGGTGAAGCAGTGATGCAGCTACCCAAACTTTAGGCCAGGGTCTTTGAGTCTGCTCAGCATTTCAGCTAGTTTACATGTTGCATAAGAGTATAGTCTCTGCCTTAATCTGAGGCTTTGATCTGTTATAATGATGTTTTAGAGCTGTGTTTATGGTGGTCTGATTGCTCTACTTCCTACAACTAGCTCCACCTTGACCATCTTATGAAATTGTTTACCCATTAGATGAGCAGTAATAAAATCTGTCACCACAGATCTCTAAGAGGCCCCACAGGCCTCTTTCACAAGTCATGAATGAAAGATTAAACATTTGCAGACATACAGTAAATTCCTGGCCTCAGGTCTTATTCATTTAATTGCAAGGGTTTCTGTCAACAACCCATCAGCTAAAGCAGCATAATTACATTTATGCACTTCAAGGAATTTTTCCCTTCTTTTTTCGCATTCATCAACAGAAAAAGAAACTATAAGAGGGATTTTTAGTATCTGTGTGTCTATGGAAATGAATAGTTTTTATTCATCTCGTTTCGTCTCAGATATATCTAGCTTATCAATAGCAGATTATTCTAATTGTAGTTATTCTATGAATCCTTATCAATATATCTTGGTGTAAATTTAGCTAACAAAATAATGTGAAGCAAATCAGCACATATAGAGGTTTTGTTGCTACCATGGTCATTGCAGCAGTCTAAAATAATAATTACAGTCGTTTTCTTTTTTGAGACATTATAATGATCAGTGCATTTAATTACAGCCTCTACGCTTTTTTTCTGACGTCTTCTGGAATTCTGATCACGAATCACAAGCCACTCTGTTTACGGTAATATAGATGTATGCAAGTTTTGGGGACAGTCCTACAGCTTTCTTTTACACTTCCCCTCTCTGCCTCTCCATCCCAAAACCTCATTATGCCTGTTTGGTGGCTCCTCTTTACCCAGCCGTCACCCCCAAGCCTTTTCTCCTTTCTCAACTTCTCTCCCCCTACCATTGCTTCTTTCTCTTTCTGTCACATGATTTGATCCTTTCATATGCTGACGAGTTGTGTTGGCAAAATGCTTTCAGACCAGCCTGAGGTCAGATATTTCATTCATCTTGAAAAAAGACATAATGAAAAAATGTCAAAATCTAATCAGACCTGTGGATAATTAGTGATTCATGATATGCTGGTAATTTCTATGAATTCTTTCTGCCATCATGTCAAATAAGAGGGAGTGTTACATTCAGTTTATTCTCATGTAGTATTTCAGTGTGGGTAAATACATATGAAATCCTTGAATAATGACCCCTAAATGAGGCTTTAAGCAAATGGAGGCAAACAGGGGGACTACATGGTGTGTGAGGGTCATTCATTGGAGGGCTGGAGTTCGTGGCTCTTAATGTGAAGCAGGGGGTGTCCCGCTTCCTGCCCAATGGAGGGGGCAGATCCATTAGCAAAAGCTACTGTGACACCTTTGATGTCTTCATAGCAGTAGGCTGCAGAGGCAGAGGAACGAATACCTGAAGGACTTTCAAAGAGGAGACCTGGTGGTGTGTGTACATGGGGTCTCTTTGCATTTTTTACCTGTCCAAAAACAGTAAGACAAAAAGTTTCAGAAAAAACTCATTCAACAAGTTTGGCTTGATTTTAATCCAACTTTGTTCACAAAGACAAGAGTTGGACATCCTTTTTTCATTTTCTTTATTTTATTTTATGTTCCTAACAACATACGATCATGAACACTTCGAAACACACACACAGAAACATGTGTAAACCAGCAGAACACCCGCCCTGTTAGGAACACCAGAAGCAGAGAAAAGAAGATGAGAAGGGAAGAAGATGTATGACTCCTGAATAAGTAAGGGAGAGCGGAAGAGTTTGACCACATATCCGTTTCCACCCTCTCTTTGTGTTTATTGAACTGTAATCATGAATAATACCCCCCATATGTAACACGTTACCGGATTTCCTCCAGAATACAGCAGCTGGGAGTCTGCGTTCACTCAAGCCTTAGTGTTGAAGTTAACCAAACATGTGTCTGCACGTACATCCTGGGTTTGTCATACAGTGTGTTGGACGACGGTCTGTTAACAGCCACATGTGGACCAACACACACATGTACATTCACTGAGTAATAATGGTTTATTTCTCTTCTCAAACACTTGATGGAAAAACTTTACAGAGCTTGCTGGTTGCTACGTAAGAGCTTGACATAAAAATCTGTCAGTTTGCTTGATGTACTTGTGGTTTATGCAGATTAAGCAAAGTTACTCTGCTAATGTCTGCCAATAAATGCAACAAGTAGCTTTACAAGACATTATTGCTTTTCTGCATTTACATGGAGAAATACATCTACATTGTGTCTCTTCATAACTGAGATAAAGTCATCTTCACTTTAACCAACTTTGTACAAATGTAAAGATCATAGTAATTATGCTTTAGTTGCTTTCCAAAAAGACAATATATTCAGATATAGCAGCTCTATGACTATGACTAGCCACTTAAAGAACATATTGAGGATTAAAGGACTAATGTCTCCACAGGATTTAGAAAAACTTGTCCATGCATTTATTTTTAGTAGACTGGACTACTGTAACGCTGTCCTTACAGGTCTCCCTAAAAAGTCCATCAGACTGCTGCAGTTAGTCCAAAATGCTGCTAAGACCAGAAAAGTGGATAACATAATCCCAGTCCACAGATCTTTACACTGGCTTCCTGTTTGTCAAAGAATTGACTTCAAAATCCTGCTGTTAGTTTACAAAGCACTGATTGGTTTAGGGCCAAAATATATTCAGGAACTTCTGGTTCGTTATGAACCAATCAGATCCCTCAGGTCATCAGGATCAGGTCTACTTTCAGATCCCAGAGTCAGAACCAAACATGGAGAGGCAGCGTTCAGTTTTTATGCTCCTCACATGTGGAACAAAGTCCCAGAAAGCTGCAGGTCTGCTGACACTGTCAGCAGTTTTAAATCAGGGTTAAAAACTTTTCTATTTGCAGCCTTTTATGATGAATGATTTTCCCTGAAATGTTATTTTTCTGAGGGTTTCTTTCTTTCTTTAATATTCTTATTTTGTGATTTTACCTTTGTTTTTAATTCTTTTCATTGCTTTCTACACCTTGCTGTACTGTTTCTAATGTTTGTATGTAAAGCACCTTGAATTGTCATGTACATTGTGCTACACAAATAAACTTTTCTTGCTTTGCCTTACTGACGTTCAAGTTTATACTTTAACTTTTGCTTTCCCTTCTAGTCTGGAAACTGTCATCCCACAAATATTTTAGGATTTGTGTCTGTTTTGCTTAAAGGCCAAATTATGTGAGAAAAAGTCAACAAAACAATTAAAATGTGATATACTGTATGTGAGATAGTCATCCACTAGCTTTTTTACAAGTGCTTTTTATTTCTTTAAAAGATATAACAAAAAAACATCTCTTTCAATTCAGAAACAAGTCATTATTTTAATTATTATTGAATTATATTTATTTATTTAATTATTTAATATAATAATTAAAATAATGACTTATTACAATAAAAAAACTCTATTTCTCTATATATATCTTCAAAAAGTAATCCCAGCCTGAGACAGAAACTATACTGCAATCTATAAGCTGTAAAGCCAAAACGAGGATAAAACACACTTCAGGGCGCTGTGTCTCTGTCCTGGTCTTGAACATTCCTGCGTTGTTTATTTGAGATTCTCCCTTCTCCAGCACACATGATTCAAATGAATTGGTGATTGTCGGCTTCTGCAGAGATTGACGATGAACTCAGTGGTTCATTTGATCCAGATGTGTCAAAAATCTAAAACATACAGGACAAGGAAAACCAGGACCAGGGAGGAGAAATGTTCCCAAACAGTGGCAGTCCAGATGCAATTATAAGAGCCCATTTTACACAGTGGCCCTGGTAAAAAAGTTCATAGCCCCTCTTTCCCACTTTTCCTCATTTATTTTGATCAAAGAGGATGTTATGTGGATTAATGTGTGAGCTAAACCTACAATTTGGGAATCAGAATTATTACAGAATTATTAGCTACTGTGGATGGTTCTGTAGCTTTGTGCTGCTACTTTGTGCTGCTCCTAGGGCAGTCTCAGAAATGTGGAATATGTGGAATAGCCTGAAATGAAGGCTGCTCACACTTGAGTCCGAACTCAGTGTTGATTCTAAAACTTATATTCAAAGTAATCTTAAAAGTAATAAACATAATTTTACCAAGAAATACTTGTGAACAAACGCATCGTCGGTGCTTTTCTGCCAGGCTTCTGTCTTCTTTAATGTTTTTCAGAATTTGTTCTCTTTTTGTTGTCTGCTTCCTTTCAGTTTAAACTAGTTTCCAACCAGTCAGGGTTTTCCAGTCAGACAGACTTATCTGCTGGCCTAAACATGACAGGCTTATTTGTTTTCCACATTTCATGTCCAATACTACTCAAAGTGCTTTACATTAAACATTAAAACTGTAGCAGCAAGGCGCAAAAGGGAATTGGAAATAAAAAAGTGAATATTAAAAAGGTAAATTAAAAGAAACTTAAAGGAATTGAATGTAAATATAACAAACATAGAGAACCAGACAATAAAATACATACATACCGTGGGCTGCACGGTGGTGTGGTGCGTACCTCGCCTTTCGCCTGATGTTAGCTGGGATAGGCTCTAGCCCACCTGTGACCCAATTGGATTAAATGGTACAGAAAATGGATGGATGAATGGACGGACAGACGGACGGATGGATGGATGGAGTTGAATATGAGACAGTCAACAGTGCTGTTGCTGACTGAAAATCAACGTGATTTTCATCATCATCATCCACATGATCGCTATCACTGTTTATGTATATATGTAAGAAAAAGTGTAAAAAGAAATAAAACTCTTTCTTGATTAGAAGCAGTGGATTTAAAAAAGTTTAAGACTCAGTTTAAGTGAACTAAGCAGACTTTCTGTGCTGTTGGCATTTTGGATGATTGCATAACCCAAGTCATGGTGTAAAAGTATTTAATTGCATATATTCGGTACATGCTACCATAAATTCAACTTCAATCATTGTTTGTTTCATTCTGTTCTCTATAGTAGGGGTCTTTTCCTGTTGTTGTTTCCAACTCTGGCATTGAAAGTTTGCATATAAAAGGCAGGGAAGTCCCAGGACAGTGCCATGATGCCAGCTATTATCATGTGCTACTGTCAGTCCAAATGATTTTAATTATGTTTAATGATAGTCTCCTATTATCTTCCCACCAAATTGTTTATTATGTCTCCGTAATGTCAGTAAATGGCAAAAAATACTCAGCATCATGCCACAACAATAGCAATACATACAGTACATTTCAAATGTAGCCAGAACTTCTGGGACATGATGTTTTTTTTAAGTTGCTCTGTGATAAGTGAGTCATAACAAGAGGTTTGACGCAGGAACAGAACAGATAGTCACCTGATTGTCTTGTAACGTGCCAAAGTCTACACTGAGAGAGTGAAACATGCTGTGAGATCACAAGACCAGCAGGAAAGCAAGAATGTGCACCACTGCTACTTTGCACTCTGCTTAGATATAGATCTACATTCAGACAAAAACACACACACACAATTACATATGTATGTATATATATATATAATTGTTTATGTATTTGTGTATTGTTTTTGCATGATGATACATACACAAGTAAACTTAACTTGTGAACAACCACCTCCCCCTCCCCTCAATATCCCACATCAAGGGTTAAGAGCTCAAATTAAAACATTAATATCCATATAACGCCAATAAAAAACAAACAATAGCATAAACAAAAAAACAGCAGTAGTGATTCAGTTTGTATATGTGTAATGTGTATATATTTAAACACACAAAATACATCATATAAGATAAGGAATTGTCGATAGTATACATATATACATACAAAGAAAACTACATACTGATACCTTCTGTATGGTTTCTAGCAATTATACAAAGGTATTCCATACGTCCTAAATTGTGTTTAGTTTATTTCTGACCCTATGAGTTAGTTTCTCCAATGTGAGGCAGGATGCCACTGACTAAACTGAACGTGTTTTGTCCGTATGACGTTTTTAATCCTTTGCAAGCTTTGTGGAGGTCATTGCTACACTTTCGTAGAACATTGTAGTCCACTGAGCTTTGCAGTTATTTGTTTATCAACTGTTCTCTAAATGTTCTGCAACAGCATTTAAATCAGATCGAGGTCTGGACTTTGACTGGACCTTTGGAACATTATTGTCTTCTTCTTCAGACATTGCCTTGCAGATTTGTTGCTGTGTTAACATCATTGTCCTGTTGTGTGACCCAGTTCTAGCCAAGCTTCAGCTGGCACATGGTGTCTAATTTTGACTCCAATATACTTTGGTACAGAGTAGAATTCATTGGCAGCTGTAGCTCAGGAGGAAGAGCAGTTGTCTGTTGATTTCCGGCCACCTGACTACATGTTGATGTTTTCCTGGGTAAGACATCTTGCCTCTCGATGTGCCTATCAGGGATATGAATGGTGACACTCAGTATGATCCAATACAAGTGCTGTATGAATGTGTGTGTCAATGAGATATATAACGTCAAAGCACTTTTAAATGTTCACATGACTAGAAAAGGGCTATACAAGTACAGTACAGTCAATGGTCCATTCAGTGATTGTGAGATATCCAGGTCCTGTGGTTAAAGCAAGCCCAAATCATTAGTCCCTCTACAAAGATGTCCGACAGTAAGGATGAGGCCTTTATGCTGATAGGATGTTTGGGTTTCACCAGATTCACCAAACATGGTTTGTGCATCGTGGCCTAACATCTCAGCCTCCATCTCATCCATCCAAATGACATTATTCCATAAATTATGTGAATTGCTCATAAACTTTACCAGCCTAAGCCATACTGACATGTTTTTTCATAGAAACTTTCTCCTGACTGACTAGTTGGGAGTAATCTTTCTCACTGTCAAATAATGAACTCTAAATGGTTTGGAAATGACCTCATAACCCTCCCTGATTAATGGAAAGCATTGCTTATGTCTTGCCTCCTTGGCACTTTTACTAACGCATACTAAAAAGCTCCAGATCATCAAAGTACAAACACTTGTGTGTCTATGGAAGCATTAAGGGAGAAGTTTTTGAGTAATATGTCACATGTTTATAATGTGAAGCTGTTTTGTGCAATTTTAAAATGTAGTAAGAAGGGGATTGTTTTCTTTTTGTAGTGATGTAAAACTTTAAAAAGAGAGGCCTTTTACACATAATATATTTTATAATTAAAATATTTTTTGTAGGGTGGGGTTACTGTGTGTGAAAGGCCTGAGCAGAAAGACATTTCTGACAACAAACCACAAGACACAAGACATCTCCACAGATAGATACACAAGAAAAGAGGGGAATCCTTCACATCTGCTCGAGGTTATCAGTGCCGCGCCGGTTATTTTAGCCGTGGCATACATCCCACATTCTTCAAAGAGAGATGCGTTCACGCATACACACAGACAAATACACACACACACACATACACACACATACAGGCTCTCAGCCAGCCAAACAAATAATTAACAAAGTCAGTGAGATTAATTAAAGCAGCAGGGTTCAAGCAGGGTTCAGCCTTCTGCATGTGTGAGAGGGGGTTGAACAGGATTCCCCGCTGGATGTGATTAAGAAACCAAAGAAGAAAGGGAGAGGAGGCAAGAGAAAACAACGACTGTCACAGATATCCATCTTCATGTAAACAGCTGTGTGTGTGTTACGGTTAGTGCTGGTGATTTTAAAGCTATTTCTTTACAGCTTTAAGAAAGAGTTATGCGAAAAGTAAATGCAGTTAAATAGTTGAAGAAAATAAATTTTTGGTTTCTTTGTTTTGTAATCTATAAGATGGACTAACCAGCATCAAAAAGTCTGAAAGCCTATTAATTTCTATAACATAATTTTATTGTCTAAATCAGCAGTTAGTGTAGTTGGGACGTTATGAAATGTTAGGAAAAATAAAATGAAAATTATTTAAATCCTATATGCGATACATTTCCTATTCAGATTTATAAGGAAAAAGGTTTTTGCCACAGCTAAAACAATTATTTTATTTTATTTTATGTTATTTTAATATTTATGATTATTTTTCATCATTATCATTGTTATTATTAGCTTTCAATGGCATAATAGAACTTTATTCTGGATTTTTTCTTACTTCTTACTGCTAGGTTTCTTGCTGGAATAAGGCTTAAATCTTGCATCCTGCTTCGGGTCAATTTGTTATATTCCTTAATGCAAATGTTCATGCTGCCTGTTTTTTTCGTTTTGTAAATTTTGAAAGTTTTTGTGTATTTAGGAAATGTGGCATCTCCACCACTGCTCAACAGTTAGTTCTGTGGGTTACAACAAAGTTTGGTTGCACCGTGTGTGTTTGAACTGTCAGGACCACACTGTCAGATAACAGCTTTAAAAACCAGGTTCCTCTCTGTGGGACGCTCCTCCCTGCTCTCTCCCCCTCTGCATGTCTGTCTCTCTTTCAGCTGTGTTTTGGCAGCAACGCTCCCCTGCATCACAAAGCCTGTACTCTCAGCTTGTCCCATTGTGTTGCGAACATCGCAGGTAATGATTAACGTAAACATCCAACAATGGAAGCTCCACTGCTCAACAAGCGTGGGAGTGGACAGCCTTAAGGTCGTGCATGTGCAGACACTGACCTGAACTAAAACCCCAAGCCAAGGATTCTTTATGAATTCAGTGTCTTTAAGTTAAAGGTCATGTGTAATTTTATGTAAATTTAACCTCACCATGTTCCTCATGAGCTCATGCTTTGGGGGATAATGACCTATTTTTTAGATTTTCATCCAGTTTATAGGGCAAATGAAAGGGTAATCGGAGTCATCCATATGTGGTACACTGGCCAGACCAAAGGGGGCATTTACAAAAAAAAAATGAACCAGATTCAGTACTGAGCCTTCACTGTGTCAGCCACCACACTTTAAAACATTAACATAAGATGATAATACGGCATCTACATGTTTGGCAGGGTAGACATCCACCTGTTGGTCAAGCTTACAGTCATAGGTTTTATACTGTATGTGCCTGTAGGTGCCCAAAGTATGGGCCTTTGGTCTGGATGAAGGGCCAAACCAATGAGAAGATGGTGTTTGTCGACATGATCGTTTTAGAAATGAGCCTCGTCTAAAAAGGCAGAAATCTAAATGTAAAAGAGACCTGATGTTTCTGTGCTGTGTCCCTGCTGGGACGAAGACTAATGAGCGACCGACCACACCTCACACATTCCTCCTGACCTTTACTCTACCTCACTTTCCCTCCACGAAGACACACACAACCTCACCAAAATGATTATCATTTACCCAACATCGCCCCTCCTCCTCCCCAATCTGTTATCAGCTGTCAGGCACCAACCAGCCCTGGTATTCCCCATTAACATCAGTATGCAGCAGGCTATCAGTGCTATCTGGACCTGGGGGCACCGGGAGGGATCTGCTGTATCACTGATGTCATCAGATAAAGAGGTTAGAGGGAGGCTCTGGTCGTGCTTCGGGAGGCGTGAGAGTGCCCAATTTATCATTTACAGATAAAAGGAACATTTTAAATGGGAAAATCTTTGATGCTGAATTTTTGAGAGT
>JAVQJG010174017.1:0-11170 GCA_036024015.1 Craterocephalus amniculus
TTGCGATGAATTGAATGATGTATCTGACCTCTCTCTACTCACCCATACACTCACAGCAAAAACCTGATACATCATTGATGAGCTGATGAACTGTGGCATGACATCCAGCAGAAATGAATGATTTGAAAGATGCATAGGTGGAAAACGGCTGAGCGTAGCAGAATAATGACATACAAAAGCGAATCTTGGCTATGCAGCCGTGTATGTAACGGTGCGTTTATTTGTCTGAACGAGGTGCACTGGAGGATCAAGCAGCTGGGATTTATGGCTCAGGCACAGCTGCTTGGAGATGCAACACCAAACACGGGAAGACATGATATACAAGTTAGTGAAGATGAGCAGAGGGGCAGTTAGAAGCGAAAGCGGAAATCTTAACAGAGCGGGAATTGTAGACAGTATGCCGTAATAGAAGAAGCACTCAGTGTTTTTTTTTTTTCTTTTTGCGGGGAGTTCCCAACCCTTTTTTGTTTTCTTCCCCCACTTTTCTCAGTTGTCTTCACCTTCCCTGCATACTTTTTCTGCGCACCTCCGTTCCACCTCATTTCTCCTTCCACAATTTTATTTTATTTTTTTACTAATCTCCTCCACTGCACTCTTGCCTCCCGCCTCGCCGTCCCTGTGGCACGGGGATGGGTCTTGCCAACAGCAGTACTAATTCTCCTCCACTTACAGAGCCATTGCTTATTTCTGTTTGCCCTTAAACCAGTTAGGCTTAGATAAACCCTCCCATTTAACAGCCTTGGAACTGAGAGCCGGAGGGGGAACGGAGGGATGGGGGGATGAAAAAGCGACTGAAGATAGACATGGATCGAGGGAGATAGAAAGATGTGAGGAGACGGACGAGGGGAGGTCAGCTGGTTTCAGAAGAAATACAGTTTGCATGTTTTACAGATGAGAAGACTTAAACTGAAACAAGGCCACCAAAGTAAATGAACCCTGTGCCGTCTCAGTTTGACATAAAGTAGTTCTTCTAGCAGAAAAAGCTTCTGCTTTTGAATTGAGTTGGATAAGTGTACGTTGGAAACGCTCCCTCTGGATCTTGCGTGTGCTGTGAGGAAAACAAAATATAACTAGATTAATCAGCTGCAGGCCTGACCTGTGTCGATTAGAGGGCTAAGGACAGCGTGCTGACAGAGAAAGCGAGGTATTGACTCTAGGGGAATTCTCCTGAGGTTGTGCTGTTGCTCTGAACTGGCTGAGTTTTTTTTTCTAATCTGTACTTAATCCACTGGGGTTATGATTTAAAAAAAATTGCAGAGCTAAAATGTGCCCATGTGAGCTAAAACAAATTGCAATAGTTGTAGTCATTTAAGTGTTCTCCTGGAGCTGGCTGGCTTCCTAACCTGAATTTTCAAGATCTACAACAATCATTAGTAAATCCTGTGTCCAGGCTTTGGGATGACTCTTGCAGCCAAGCATTAGTTATTACACGCTGGTCAGTGGTCTGTGGTGACAGCTCAGGGCAGGTTTCAGGTGTGACAAGTAAAGGTGGGTAATGAAGCAGGAATCATAGATGCTACAACAGCTGATGGCATGAAAATTGTAGTTTTAACAACTGATGCAAAGTTGTTGCAAACACTAGAGTGTTTGCTTAAAAAACAAGGCAATAATTGAACGACATGATCAGTTTCATATTCGGGGGCTTGGATTTTTATACAAGTTATGCTGTCTTGTTATGTCAAGTGCTGTGGTGGTTACTACCGTACGTAATAAGTGTGACGAGTCTTGGGCCTTGTCTTTTTCTATCAATTTGTAAAGCACTTTGGTCAAACTTGTTTTAAATATACTATAGAAATCAGTTTAACATTGACATAAAGTGATGTAAAAAGGTGCCTCTAACCCTCCATCCCATGTACATCCCTTTAGCCTTTTTAAAAGCAATGGAAAAACTCTGGACTTTAAAGTTGTTCACAAATGAGACATCTATCTACAGTCATTGGATCACTACATCGCAGCATGTCTGATACTGTTGCACATTAAAATAAACTGTTCATAGGGCTCGACTGGATTAAGTGGCCGCTGGCAGAGCCGTCAGTCTTTCCCTCACGTCTTTAAATCAGAACATTGAGGTGTTTTCATTAATATATTACTGAAAATCCAGCTGGGCAATGCTTTTGCTGAATAATGCCTCATTTGATGTATCAACCTGTTTTTTCTCATTCTCAAACTTTTTATCTCCCTGAGTGTAAGCGGTGTGAGGAGGCAGCCTGGAAACACTTCTGTTGAGTCCTTAATGAACACCAATGCAAAATTGCTCCTTTCTGCTGCTCTCTCATTTTAAATTGTTGTGAAAAGAAAGAATGGAAATAACTGTACAACATATAAACGTAGGTGGAGGTGATAGAGCTGAAAAAAAGGATTATCTGTCGAGTCTTCATCTGATTGCGTGTTGGCCACAGGCACAGCTGCTTCTTATGGGAATAACCTGCGGTAGAATTCCTTTTTTCATTTGTTTTCCACTGCTTTGTGTATTCCTGTATGATCAGTATCACCATAAAACCAGTATGGCTGACTGTGCCAGCAGATATGCCCCATCCCTTCATGGGAGGCTTTGTTTTGCCAGAAGTGTAGAGAGTACTTGGTGTTAAGGCGCGCTTAGCCAGCCTACTCAGCTATGACGACCCCCAGTGTAAACTCTTGCCAGCAGCTGATGTGCCTGCAGTCCTGTAAATGTGTAGCACAATTTTTCTCTTTCCATGCAACCATTATGCTGGCATGCTATCAGAGTGGCACGAATCGGTGATTTGTGCAGTTTTTCCCCACAATATCACATCACGTATCGATATCACAATATGTACTTTCATATGCAGAAGTATACTATATTGAATGTGCTCTCATGGATATGTTCATTTCTTTTTCACTCCCTTTCTGTTTCTCTTTATCTCTCTCTTCTTTCACTCACACACACACATGCTAACACACATAATGCACATAAAGTCCCCCTCACGGCTCACCTTACCCCAGAGACATCTGAGCCATGTGAAGGCCAGATGGTGGATGCAGGCTGGGAGCTCGTGCATGTGCACTTTTTTTTTGTGTAACCCTCTGCATCAGAGTGAGGAGTATTGAGAGAGTAGGAAAAAAAACGGGGAATAGCGCAGGATGTGCTACGCTGAATGTTCATCTGTGTCTTCGATTTGATTTTAATCCCAGATTGGGAGCTCGTGTGTGTCTCATGTTTTCCTCCATGTTGTTTGCCTGCGTCTTCCACACATTCCTGTGTTCAGAGATTGGGGCGCTGAGATGCTATCAGCAGTGTTAGGTTCCACCTGTCTTGCTTCGCGCTTGGCTGTTATCAGTGTAGGTGGCAGACTGCGGGACCAGTGGCCAGCGCTTTATCCATCAAATCTGGCGGATAAGCAGACCTATGGCATCAGAGACGTACGTAACATGATGGAGCACAGGAGTGGAAGCTGTGACGCTCGAGAAGCAGTTCAGCCTCAAACTGTGTGAGTCATCTGTTTGCTTTCAAAGGCCGGTTTTTTTACAATGGTGCAAACTCAGCATGGACAAAGACATGCATCCACAAACGCGCTATACAGAGGCTGGATGTGCACAGGAGCACAGATGAAAAGATGAGGCTCTGAGCCACACCTAGTGGAAAATGGCAATGCTAGTAATTGATTGGCTGCAGTGACCCAGCTAACCCGACCCCTCAGGGATGATGGTGTGAAATATGTCCTTTTTCCTCATTCTTTTTCCTCTTTAGAAGCTTTTTCCCTCTCCATTATCACCTGACTACTTCATTGGGTGACAGCTGTTCGTTCAGGGAAAGGGAAGTCTCTGCAATATCTGTCGAATTGAGAGGTGCAAAGAAGAACAATTTAGTTTTACTTCCAAGTGCTCATGCAGCCTGGCTTCTGGGACCTCTATACTTACATCCCACCCCTCCGACCACCTCTTGTCCACCCACCTGGCCCCTTAAGCCTCAGTCCACACAGATTCTGTGGTCACCAACTCAGACCAGTCCAGGTCCACAAAAGCCTGTTGTTAACTAACTGTTCCTTCCTTCGTGCCAGATTGTTCTTTTTAATTAAATCTGTGAGCAGTTGCAAGGTCTCTCCACCCTCGTCTCCCAAACCTTACTGCCTGAAAATAATTGCCCCCCCCACCCCCCCTCAGCTGCCACCCTCCCCCTATAGTTTTATGGTTGAAAACAGATGCATTTATGAAGCATTGCTTGGTTTACTAAAGGGGAAACAAGTGAAATATGAGCTTGTCCTTCAGAAGATGAACAGGAAGAAGGCAAAGAGATGGTTGGGGTTTTGGGATTGTAGGAAACAAAAGACCTTCAGTTATGATTTTTATAATGATATCTGTTATTCAGTCATGCCAAAAATGATTTTAGATTACTTTTAAGGCTCAAGGCCAAAGCTTAAAGGCTACAATTAAGAAGGCTGGAAGGTCAGAGGCTTCCAAGAGACTGAGAAAAAAGCAGGTAGGATGTTTTAATGGCTTTCTGACTTTTGCCATGTGGGAAACTTTCAAATTGATATGTACTGTGCACATTTGATAACTTCACATCTTGTTTCTTTTGCTATTACAGTGTCTCTGAAGCAACTATATATATAACATTGGGTTTCCAGTATATGGGGGAAAAATGCAGTAGATTTTGCATTTAAAGTGAATTAGCAGCCCAAAGGATGCTGCTCCTCTAGCATTCAGAGGAATTAAAGGTAGCGTGTTAATAAGGCTGAAATTATTGAACGTTGGTGGAAGCTGCTCCAATTCTGATTAAATAAAAGTCGGCTCCTACACAGGCTGTTTCTCACTGGGACTGACAGGCTCACAGGCACTCACCATGTGTACGGACCCCCGCCACACTCGGCTCTGCATACACAAAGCTTTGATGTGTGGAAAAGAAATGAGCAGAGATGGAGAGCTGAGATTCCGTACCCGGGGCCCATCCTGTTATTAATAAATTGGTGCCTTTCACAGGTTCAGGACCTGTGGATGGTTCACCGTTCGCCTGGACTTTTCCACGCCGTAAATGTAATCTCTTATCAAACACTGCTCTCTTAGCAAGAGTAGCAGATAAATTGTGCATGAATATTTGTATGTGTGCATGTGCTTAAGAGCCAGATAGTATGTTGGAGAAAAATGAAGTGTCTGCACAGCGTAAAATGGAATGCCAGCTTCCAAGAGGGACACTGATGGGCCAATGAGTAGAAGTAGTGGGAGGACAGTTTTCACCCTGCGTAACGCTAAATTCTTCTGCCAGGCAAATTTCATCCTGCCCCGTGCTGTCCACTTCTCTAGCTGGATAAGACGAGCATTTGTGGAGGTAATTAACTATTGATTTGAAGCACAGAGGGTAATGGGAAATGAATGGACAGTATCTCGATTCGCCTGCCTGGCTGCAGTGCAGCTAAAAAACGATTCCCTCCACCACCAGCACAGCCAAGAAAGACAGAGGTGCTTTGCTGGCTATTAGGGTCCGTTTGTGCTTTTAAGCAAAGACGTGTATCAAGACAGCAGTCGTACAGCAAACCTGCTTGTTGAAAATTTGAAGAATGGGAATGCCATTCGTGCAAGTCAAATTCATAGTTGATATTTTATTTGTTTTAAGTATTAATCTATGTGCATTTGAGCAAATGCATTAATAAGCCAAGGAAAAAAGCCAAGGTCTGTTTTCTGTGTCCTGTACCTTTGGTTTTTTTTTTTACCTGAGGTGAGCAAGCAGAACCAGGGGAAGGGCTCAGAGGTGATGAAGAATAAAAGGTAGAGTGGGAGAGAAGGCTTGTGTCATCCCTTCAATCTCATACGTGCTAATTAGGAGGCTGGTGGTTTTGGTTGCTGACTTTTAACTCTTGAACACTATGGTTGGGCCATGCTGCATTGGTTTTGAACGGCTACTCAAATGACGTTAGTGCTCTTGGGTTAAGAACGGCTAGTCCTATAGAGTGTGCATCTCTTTAAGAATACCTGCCCCTGGATGTCTGTGGGGATTATAATTGATCTTATTATAAAAATCCATTAGAAGTAGTGTTCAAGAGGTTGCTGGGTGTTATAAGTCAGCTTGTTCATTTGCTGGTATTTTGAGCTGTTCCATCTATGGGAGGATGTCTTTTTATCACCGCAGTGAGCCTATTTTGCAATGAGGCTCACTGAGTAAAATTCATGGCCCACTTTAATTGTTCCTTTTCCTATGAAGTCTGTCCTCCTCTCGCTTTCACTGAAGGCTAAGCATTTAAAGCGGCGTGCCTTTGATCTGAGCTTCACACACTGTTAGAGACCCGCTCAACAGATTGACACATGATATCTGGGAGGAGTCAACACATTTCTGAGACCTGGGGAAATGAAGTATTCGAGGATCCTGTACAAAACGTTTGCTACGTACTCAGGTAGCTTCAAATAAGGTGAAGCAGGATGTAGTATCGAATGAACAGATATGCTTGTGTTTTTTTTTCCCACTGCGGCCATGTTGCAGTGCGCTGATGACATGTCAGGATGATAAACATCCCCTCTAAGCCAAGCTGAATGTAATTGTAAAGTGGTTTTCCTGATGTTTTACAACTGTGCCACATCAGTTTTAGAGTAACTAAAAAAAATAAAAGTAAAAGACGCATACTGTAAAGGCAGAATTTGATGTAATAAATGTAAAAAAAGAGCACTTGTCTTTAATCTGTGAATTCACTCTGAATACCAGCCTCAGATCTTTACTGCAGGCACAGATAATGACAGAAGCTTTGTAGAGTTCTGTGATGTGTGTGGATGTATATTCTACAAATGATCATACATAATTTGAATTATTCTCTGCAAATTGATCTAAGCCTGTGCAGCTCAGAAATATGCAGAAATGTAAGCAATTTACAGCATATCACTATTTTTTGTGCTGTGAGTATTTCTAGTAAACGACATTACCTCCATATATGATTTCCTATACAAATATTGTCCATTAAATTATGTCTGTATAATAATTAATGGAATATTATATGTGGATCCATGAAGGAAATACACCCAAAAAATTCTAACTCTCTCTTTGTCACTGTGGATGTGTTTGAAAGCACATGCCAGCTAATTTCCGTCAGTGAGACATTGGAGTTCTTTTTTTGTGTTACCACCATTTTACCATACAATGTATACCAGAGGGTACAGTGTGTTTTTTTCTTGCAAAAGAGCATAATTTCCACCTCAGAGCACTTTGGATTGAATGATTCACATTTCCGAGCTCCTGCCAACCTTTTCAGACGGATATGCTGTGTTCCAACCTGTGTTAATGACAACGCTGACTGTGTTACACCGATCACAAAACGACTGCAGAGACAAAAGAATCTGGCCAAGCCTAGTCATATAAGGGTGTGTTGTAGTGTGACAATCTCAGGCTTTTGTTCTTCATGCCAAGGCTTTAGTCTCCTCTTCATCAGAAAACACTAAACAGGTTGGGACAATAAAGGAATGATGTGTTTGTATTTGCATATTTTCAAAAGCACTGAGTGAGTGTGTTCGTGGGCTCTGATTTGTGGACTTCTTTTCATCTTTGCACTTTTTTTTTCCTTTATAATGAGAAATGTTGTCCCTGGATTTTTCTGTGTATGTGCGTTGAATGTGTGTGTGTTATATACATATATACAAGCTTTTTGTCTCCCATGGTTTGGGCAATAGTGATGCAGTAAGCTTATTTTAAATCTTTTGTTTGGAATTGTTGATGTGTCCAGTCTTTGTAAGTGCATAAAGGAACCCTATTAAAATCCCAACAGTTTAACTTTAGCCAGACATTTTTTATTATATTGAGAAGGCTCTACAAAATTGTTCATGTCCCCAAATTTGCATTTATGTCTCCAAAAATCTTTCAATCCAGCCAATCTTAATTTGGCATTTTTAAGAACCACTGTATATGTTTTCTTGCCAAGCCCATGGAAGAAGCACAGATGTGTGTTACTCTGTTCATGTGATGGTTATCACTCCTGACAAGGTCACTGTGTGAGTCTGTAAGTGTGTCTTCATGTATGTTTGTGTGAGTAGTTTCAAGTAAGAGTTAAAAAAAAGAAAAAAAGAAATCCCTCAGCTTGCTCTTAAAAGTCTTTCAGACACCTGTCAAAGATTGGCTGAAAGAGGACCCTGTCTCTCTGCTGTCATTGATGTCAGAAAATGTAGAGGGAATGTGGAGAGTGACTTGCATCTCTGCACATGTTTTCAATCAATTTTATGTGCAGGTAATGCTTTGGGAATCTTTGATAAACATCATTCAGCTGCTACTAAGGGGGGGAAACATGATAGATGGCAAGATGGATGAGGAACGTTCTTTAAAAAAGTAGGAAAGACAAAAAGCAAACCATCGATCTCTGTTGCTTTCTCTCTAAAGATTGATTGTGAATGGTACAGAATGTATGAACATTGTGATCATCAATGGATCATGGATCACAGCATGGAAAAGGAGTGACACTTGTTATAAGCATTCTTGGTTCATATGATACACAAGTGTGTGTCTGATGGATTGGCTCTGTTAGATTGTTCCAACAATGATTTGTCATCTTTAATGTGTCTTTGTCTTTTTCGTAAACATTCATCAAAACAAAAAGGTTGGTTGCATGTGGAATAGGCTTCATAGGTACAGCAGCTTCACTTCCACTACATAAGTAGTTCAAGTTAATACAATAAACTTAAATCTCAGCTTAGGGCTACTTTCATGAGGTATTTCAAATATTGACTTTTCTGCCCAGACTGTAATGTAATGTTTCTTGGGATCTATTACCTCCCACAGCACAGGTTATACCCGTGCCACATTTTATCAAATTTGGCTGCAATTCTTGAATGTTTTTTCCAAGACTTAATTTGTCTCAAAAAACAGAGCACCTCTTTGGGGTAACCAGCAGTGTCGGCGATGTACAAAAGAGGGGTCAAGGTCGTTGTAGTCAACATGCCTTATTTAAGAATAGTTAAATGGTACAGGAATGAGTTACCAATTCTTAATCTTGACATATACTGCCATTTTTAATGAATGAAAGGAAGGGTGTTAGATTAACATGCATTGAAACATGTTAACATTTCTTTCCATCTTAGTTTTACTGGTTGTGGTCTGTCTGTTTTCAGTTTATCTGGTGGCAAAATTATATCCAAGCTTAATATAATGAAATCTGGGGGGAAATCTGAAGCAAAAGAAGTACAGTTTATTTGCGTTACAAGATCCCTTTTGTTAATATAGTGATGGCATTGGAAGATGACAACTTCGAGCTCAAAAGGCCCACAGTATTAGTCCATCAACTTTCTACCACAAATCTTATGCTGTACCTTAAAAAGTGGAACTGCCAGACTCTGCAAAGCTGGAGCAGCCCAGCCTTGAATGAGCTGTGTGAAAAGGGCAATCAAAAGATTGCATGCTTATTGAGTGGATGCACGTACTCCCTACTTTGAACAGGTAAAAGGATCAAAGCTCTATAAAAACTTTCCGCTCTATGAACTATTTTCTAACGGGCATGCATAAGCACACACACACAGACACATTCATTTTCATTCCCTTCTTGTGTTTCTCATGAAATGCAATGATGACTTGAAAACAAAAAGAGAACAGAGGTGTATTTTCTGTTTGGAGAAGATCTCACATGTATGCAATTTAGAAGCACTGCCTCAAAAACCGATCACAAAATAACTGCAGGGCCAAGTGAAGAATTACTGAAACAAATACATTTTAATATTCACATTTTCATCTATGGAACACAGATCAGGTCTTTGACCATTTCTTTGTTGAAAAGGTTTTGATTGCTTTTCCTTTCACATCCAGGTGACAGCAGCACATTGCTAATGGACATATAATTGCCATTAATCACAAGATGGAGCAGTGTGGGAGCAATTAATGGAGTTTGCTGATGTGTGGTTGTTCCTTCAAGAAATCTCAACTGATTATATACCCGTTTTAGGAGTAAATAAACCAATCAAGTTTTTCTCAAAACAATTTTGGGACTCTTACTGTGTGTATGGACATGTCTTGGCTATTCCTTTTGCAAAGTGTACAATAGCATTTGTTGCGGTCTGTTTGAAAGATAAAAGCCAGGTGCTTGTAAAAGGATCCTGTCTGTTGGGAAAAGATGGAGGAAATCGCTTGAAGCAGGAATGCGCTTAACTTGTTAGTTTGGGTCAGTGAAGGAAGTGCTGGTTTGTGTTTGTGTGTCTCTATGTTGCCCTAAACTCTGCTCTCCCAGCAATAGAATAACTGAAATGTGATATGAATATCCTCTCCATTCTTCCATGAAAGTACCTGAAAATACCCCTGAAAGGGTCCCATTTAGGCTCACTCTCAGACAATACAGTACAATGCCCTTGATGACAGGATAACTGGGAGAGGAAATAGCCCTGCTTGGGCTAGCATAATAGTGGAATATTCTGGAAACCACAGGAGGGATTTATGGAAGCAAATAGTCTTTTTCTAATGTCCGATGAAGCAGTGTGCAAGGCGTATTCGAGAGTCTGTGCGATGTGCGATGTGTGTGTGTGTCTGACACACTGACCTGTGTTGCTGAATGTGAGCCGCGTTTTAGGTTGTACGAGATGTGTGAACTGGAGCCTTGCCTAGCCTGTCAATCAGATTGAGAAATCATTAGAGTTGTCGAACTTGAATCTGTCGTCTCTTTAATCAGCTGCCATAGTGACAACACCAACATCTACGTGTGCCTGTGCTCAGCTGCCAAACAAATACAAAACACTGCACAAGTTAAAGCTGACTATGTGCTGTGAGTAAAAACTCCAATTCCAATGAATTTTGATACAGTGATTTATATATCAAAGGGCGCCCTTTGATTGTGTTGTTTTTCCCGTGATACTCTTTTGACAGGGAAATGACTCCATCTTGGGCTCCATATGGACCTCATGTTGAATCTACTCTGCTTTCTAACAGTGGGGTGATGGCAATTAGCTCTACATTTGCTGAGGATGGCATGGAACCAGAGACCTGTCACCTCAGCTTCACAGTTCTGTCTTTGAAAACATGAATGTGTGTGTGTGTATGTGTGCATGCTTGCACATCAGCATGCACGAGGGAGGTGGCTGGTTGGGAAGTGGGGGGGATCATAACACAGCACCTGCTTCACAGCAGGTGGTGGGAGTGCCTCACGACGATAAGTGCGTGTCTGCATATGGGGGGGGGGGGGGGGGGCATGGTGCAGTGGTGGGTTTACCGAATGGCATATTGCATGTGAGCACAGGTAGGGAAGCATATAAACCCAAACCATTAATT
>JAVQJG010174025.1:0-14839 GCA_036024015.1 Craterocephalus amniculus
CATTCCAGTCCGGAAAACAGAAGAAACAAACAGGAAAAACAAACAAACACAGACTTAGTGAACTTTAATAATAGAAACTCTCTAAGGATAGTCCACTACAATCCGTGGCCTAATGTAGTGGGAACTGAATTAGATTTCCCTATGTAAATTTCACAGGGAAACTAATAGATCACGATTTCCAAATTTTATGCATGTTTACTTCTATTTCTTTGCTGTTAGTATCCTTTATGGATGTAGACACTGCCTAGTTTAGTGTTGCATGACTAGATATGTTAGTTAAACCATCCATCCATTTTCTGAACCGCTTAATCCTGGTGGGTCGCGGGTGTGCTGGAGCTTATCCCAGCTGTCAAGGGGCGAGAGGCGGGGTACACCCTGGACAGGTCGCCAGTCTGTCGCAGGGCCGACATGGAGAGACAGACAACCACTCACACACTAGGGAGAATTTAGAGTGCCCAATTAACCTCACATGCATGTCTTTGGACAGTGGGAGGAAGCTGGAGTACCCGGTGAGAGCCCACGCATACACGGGGAGAACATGCAAACTCCACACAGGAAGGCCACAGTTTCAAGCCCCTCCTCAGCCAGAATCTGGCTCCGACCGACTTGGGACTCGAACCGGCGGCCTTTTCACTGTGAGGCCACAGTGCTAACCACTACACCACCGTGCAGCCCAGAACAACTTTCTATTAAGGAAAAAAAAACTAAAAAGCAAAGACTGAAAGTAGAGTAATTTAAATGACAGAAGAGAAAAAAGTTTCTTAGTTCCTGGCTGGAAAAGAGAAATCATTCCTTTATCCTTTTTTTGTACTGCTTAGTCCAGTTCAGGCTCTCGGTTGGCTGGAGCCTATCGCCGCAGAGAACGTTAAGCTGTTCAGCATTTTCATGAAAAACATGAATAAAAAAACTATTTTGAAAATTAGGGTTGCAACAATACCACTTTTTTCCAAACCAATATGATACCGATACTTGAATCTGAGTGTTTACTCATAACACTCATAGATACCAATACTTCTACCACACTAAAAAAATGCAATGAATTGGAAGACAGGTTTTATTTGTTCTCTGCTTTTTACAACAAACGATGGTTAAATAAATAAAATATGAATAACAATGACACTAACAAGTGAAAATAAAGATGGCGTGTAAAAAATTTGGATCGGTTCCTGGTATCGATTGACTTTAACGAGTATGAGTACTTTAGAGCGGTATTGGCATCAGTACTGGTATTAGTATCAATACAACCCTATTAAAAACCATGTAAGATTAAATACATGCATTTATCATTCCTTTAATTTACTCAGAAGCACAAACAGGCATGATAGAAACACTATCGTACTTCACTGTGCAGCTGGAACGGCATTCCGTCTCTACATGAGATTGAATTATTCATTCCCAGTGAGATGTTTAGGAAATTATCCCAGAAAGCGAATCAATGAATGTTTGTGTCCGTGTCTTTTAAAAGTGACAAGCTTCAGACTGGACTCATGGAGCCCCGTTTGGCTCGAAGCATCACATCAGATTACTTCCGGCAGGGCACTCCCGGATGCTTCACTGTCCACCAAATTTAGGATGAGCTCATATTCTTATTGAGAATATGCATTTCAACAACAAATGTAATTTTCTTTTTGTTCTTTTTTATTCATTTTACCTTAATATTCCTGGAAATTGAGACGTACATCTTTCTATAAAGGACCTTTGTTTATGGACAATATGTCCAAGATCCAGATAAACACTTCTCCTAAATTTGAAAGAGTTGTTTTTGTTGTTTTAATTCTGTTATTATTCATTTATTTTAATAATACCAGAAAAATATTTCTGCATTTGTGACTTTTTCCTCGGATTTAGTAAAGGTTTCATATGCTCAGTAAAAAACAGAGGAAACTCTAGTACCTATAGTAAATTGTATTAACTGACTCACTTTGTCACAATTCAGGTCAGACAGGTGTGAAAAAAGCTAATAGAGTCTCGCCGCAATGATAGCGAGAGAGCACTCAGTGCAGAGATATTATCTAGTGGTGATATACAACGCAGAGCAGCTGGGTCGTTTATATGCTGCTTTCATGATCTAATGTCCGTAAATTTCAACTCACTGCCTCTAATTGCTGTTTGCAGCCATCTCTCTGAGAAGCCTCCGTTTCTAAAAAAAGCTATCTCTTCCTCCCTCTCCCGACAGAGGCCCAATCCAGCGCCATGATGTTCGACTGCCTCTACCTGGAGCTCTCGGCCTCCTTAGACCACGGCACCAACGAGCTTCTGGAGGCGGCGGTGCGGACGGCGAGGGGGGACTGCGTGGGCCCGGGGTGGACGGACGGCGACCCCGGGTCGGGACGCAGGGAGAGCTTAACAAGCCGCGCAAAGCGCTTCCTCGCGGGTTTGGTACCGCGCTCATACGGCCGAGACCGGGACCGGGACCGCGGCCGCTACAGGGAAATGAGCCGCCACCGGGGCAGCAAAATCCTCCGGCAGAAATCCCGCTCCTGCCATGACCTCAGTGCACTGTGACACGCACAGATGTGTGTCCACACAGGGAAAGAAACACAGGCCACATCAACACAAACACACACTGATCTGAAACGAGGGAGGAGAGAAGTGTAAACGATGGTAGGATGGATAAAAAGTGAAGATAGAGATGAACCGGTGGAAAGACAAAAAGATGCCGGACAGAATATTATCAGAAATAATGGTCAGTTGTTGTTAAAGGGGGAGAAGCTCATCGGACAGACGGTCTGGATTCCACTGAACCTACGGGCGAAGGCAATTTTGAGTCACTGACATAAAAACCGAGGAGGTGGGCTGAATCAGCGAGCACTTGAAACCTGAAGAGATCAGAAGATAGAAAATCAGCAGTCGCATCAAGCTCCTGATTTAACGCTTAATGAGAAGGAAGACGGGTCACAAAAAACACATTACCAAGTAGCACGCACTAATAATGTAGAGACTGATAGCAATTTAATGTATATCTGTTAAAGACCCTCTTTTATAGCATGCAGAGTAGATGAGAGAAGACATGACCCTGTAGGTTTTACAGTTCCAGTACATGATCCCTGATTTATAGTACCTCAGTGACTAATAGCTAATGCACAATCTCCCATCTCATAAGCAAAGCTATTTATTTATCTAAAACGTGCCCGTGCTGCATCCACCCTCTGTGTCCCATGCTGGTTTTAAGGATTGTTTGGTAACACCACCAGTGGCATACATTGTGTTCATCTCAGACTTTTATACAAGGTTACAAACATCAGCACTCAAGCCATATTCCTGCTGAACGCACCCTGAGCGTCAGCACAGAGAACCCTTTACTGCAGGATGTTAAGCAAAGGATAAAAGAGACGATGGCAGAGAAGGTAAGACTGAACTCCTCCTCACACGGAGCTGAGTCACCGACTACAGGGATGCTGTCCAAGCGAAGGACGACAAACAAGAAAAAAAAACCTAATCTACCTGTGGCTGTTTGATGTTTTCTTTTTTTTTCTCGTCACCCACCGGAATTATTGTGTGTGTTCAGACTGGATTCTGTGGGGGCCGGGCTCACAGGTGACCTAACCAAAAGAGTATGCTTGGGAAACGTTTGCTGTCGTCATGGACACACCCCATCCTCACTGATTTGTCACTGTCCACCTAACACTCCCGTCTTCACCACTGAGAATAAATACTTCTTTTGTTTGGCATCTTTATGAGTGTTTTGTCATCTTTTGGATGAACTCGAGGTGTAATTGCTGCACCTAACCAGGCTGAGGGATGGTATGATAGACCATCAGATGACTCACAGGGCCTCTCAGGGCGCTTGTTCCATTTAGGCCTGAGCAGCAGAAAGCTGCAGCGTCAACACTGTGCAGCCGGATCTAAATCTTAGGTTGAAAATAGACACTATCAGGGGAGAATATGAGCCATGTGCTCTGACTTCACGATGAGAGAGTCTTGTATTTTGAGAAATGCAATAAATTACTCATTAAGTTACGGAAATGCAAAAACTTGTTTGTGTTTGAGGCAGATTCTCTCTCTGGCCTGTTATCATTCTCTATCTTTTCTTACATTCACCCACACATGACATCATGGCGTCCTTCATCCTTTGACTCTGATCTGGGTGCTGTTCACAGAGTAACAGCGAGTTAATACCAATCCTTTTAGTTATTTGTTGCTTTTTAGCAAACGGTTATAGTCATTGAGGCTAATTATTCTGTTCATCTACCCATGGCCAATTATTTCAGCCATTATTTGTTGTTTATAGTAAATACATTTTGACCATTTACCCATTAATATTTTAAATGTTTTTTTTTTTAGTCACACTTTAAGTTTAAGGCTAAAACGTTCGGCTACTTTAACTACTCTAAAACTGAATGATTAGAAAAAATTGGCCGTTATTTAAAGCTACATGATTTTTCAAAGCCTGCTTATGCTGCAAGGAAAGACAAATTTATTTTGTCTCTCCCAGCTGAGAGAAAAGAATGATGTCACTTTTTTTTCCCAGGAGCTCTTGACTCATCATCGGGGAAGAACATTTCATTGTGGGGTGTCTCTAAACTATTGTGTGACAGGTCAGAATGGGATGCAGGGTGGGATGGTGGGTAGTACCGTGTTCTCACAGCAAGAAGGCGGAGAAGGGGTCTGAATGGACTTTCTGTGCAGAGTTTCTTTGTATGTGTGTGTATTCCTGCCACCGTCCAAAGTCATGCATGGCATGTTAGATTAATTGGCCGCTTTGAATTTCTCCTTTGGAGTGAGGGTGAACTTCTTGGTTCTTGTCTCTCTGCTAGCCCTGCGATGGACTGGTGACCTATCCGGGGCATACCCGGCCTCTCGCCTGCTAATTGCTGGCGAAAGGCTCCAGCTTCCCTGTGACCCTGAATGTGTAAGAAAATTCATGAATGAATGGGTATAAATTTAAAGTGATGCATGCTTAATGTGGAACAGCAGGAAGTAGACATTCATCACATACACTGATGTAAAAGCTTTAACAAGGTTGAATGGCTAGTTCTGAGGAACAGCTGGCTGAACAGGTGTGGAAATACAAAATACATCTAACAACACATCATGGAATGATCCAGATACTGACCGATGCAAACTCCTCCCAAAGCATAGAAACCAAGGTTTTCATGACGTCAGAAATGTCCCAGCTTAGTCCTTATTCTTGCCACAAACTTACTTTGTTCTGATTATGTACAGGCCTTTACCTTTAGATATTGATTTCAACCATTATTTGGTATTTTTCAGTGAAATGTCATTTAGCCATTACTTAAGTTTCAATATGCATTTTTTCTACCAACGTCTTTAGTCAGTACTTTTAGCTGTCACCTGCTGTCTACTACTTCTATTTCTAAACATTTACTTTCTGCAAGGAATTGAACAGTTTTGCTATTATGAACCTAATTTCTAGCTAGTTAAGCTCATGATTTTCCTTAGCTATTGTCCTCAGCCATTATTTGCCATTTTCAGTGGATCATATTTTGCCATGACCACATATTTCTTTTCTACAGCTTATTATTTGCACTCCCTGTCTGTAGAGCTTTTTCCATTACTTTTAGCTTACTGTGGCAGTGTTATGTCAGATTTAACCTAATTACTTTTTTTCTTCCAGTTTTTTATTTTAATTGATTTAAACTTAGGTAAAATAATCTTTTTTCAAGTGGTTTTGATTTCCACCTGTAAGTGTCATTAAGGAGCCAAACACTAGAAATGGAGCCTGTTCACAGTGGAAGTTCCTGTAATTAGTCGTGGTCTGAAGCTTGTTAGTATACAAGTACCATGCCTGCAACTCAAGGAAGCAGCGCTTGCCAAGGCGGTCGAACTGAGGGAGTCATGGTGTGCCTGATTAAGTTCGATTGAACGGTGGCTGTGGCTGCACTCAGTGAAGCTAAATCTTCTGGCAGAGATGATGCTCAGAGAGGCCATGGAGAGTGAAAATCAGCTGGACTTAAAAAATCTCTAGAAAATTGTTCAACAGTTCAGGTAGGAGAGAGGGAACAGAGCCTGAGCCGAGTTCAGCAAAGGAGGTAAAACCCAGAGCTCATTTTTGTCAAAATGCTTTGCCTGTTCAGACTCAGACAAAGTCTGAGTCCTCCGGCTGGAAAACTGGATTGATGGTCATCATTTTGAAGAAAAAGTACCAGAGGCTATGTTCATTTAGCAGAGTTCCTTAATCCTCCGTCATTCCGGTAAGTGCTGTGCCATGCTACTGGTAGAAAGGAGAAGACCAGCAGCCAAGCTCTGGATACAGCAGGAACAGTGCATTTTGTCTGGGCCTCGGACCAAATTTTTTACTAACAGATCATCAATTAAGCCTGGGAGTTTCCTCATCTCCATGAGCTTTGTGGACTTGGGGAAGACTTATGACTGACTGGGTTCACTGTGGAAAACTGTGGGTAATCCTTCAGATTAGGGCTGCTTGTACAAGCTGTTCAGTACCTAGATCACAGTGAGACGTTATCATACTGAATTAGCATGCAGTGATGAAGATGGAGATAAAGCAGGCATTTCTTTAGGATATTCCTGGTGATGCTCTGCTTACAGCAGCATAGACATATTTCATCAGTGCACAAACTTCATGTTATTTTCTTTTTAAAAAAAGACTTTTTCTTGTTCAGCGGACAGAGGAGCATCTTTTCCTGTTGTCATCCTTCCCGATGCACATGTAGACAATGCATACTGACAACAAACAAACTACCATTCAAGTCACATGACAGTTCCTCTTGAGCCGCATGAGAACTGAGTAAAATCAGTCCAGTGTTATTCATTGCAATAATTGGTGGTATTTTCGTGTGTACAGTGCAAAAGCCGTCAGAGCAGTCAGTCTTTTAAAGTGGCCCTGAGCAGAGCTTCTCCAGGCTTCCCAAAGCTTTCAAAGTTTGATTAAGACACTGGGAGCTTTTCCTTTCAAATTCATTTTCTGTCCATGCCTTCAAAGGAATGGGAGTTATTTTCTTCTTTTTCTTCAGGGACTTTGGGACAGTAGAAGCAAAGACACTTCATTTGTTCAAATTTCTTAGAAAAATGCCAAGCGTAACAAAGTTCAACAGACATGAAATAGCATTTTTACAACAAGAAGAGCCATGAGCTAAAAACTTACTTCTCCATAGTGTGTTGTGTGTCCTTAAAAATGGGAGAAATGGGAGGCAAAGAAAGCCAGTGCACACCTGAAAAAACGTAAACAGACTACCTGAAAGTAGTGAAGAATTACGAGGAAAACCAAGCACAGGTCCTGAGAGATGCATCTGACCTTCAGCTGATCCGTCCACTCATGAGGAATTGTCTGGATGGAGGGAAGGCTGTCTAAAAGCTACAAAAGAAAACAAGGAAAAAGGCTGAGATATGCCTCAGAAACTAAATAAATGATACAAGAATTGAGCTGAAAATCAGTGTTGACAGGTATTTCCGAGAGATGAATCCCCCCCAGAGCCCAGACCTCAACATTAGTTAAGCTCTGTGGGATCATCAGAAAATCCAAAGAAGAGCTTTAGAAAGTCCAGGGAAAGTATTTCTGAAGACATGATCTTACAAGAAAGCTCGTCTTAGAAGATTCGAGCTTTGTAAAAGAATAAAGGAGGTCAAACCAATTTAAAAAAAAAACAACTGTCTTTATAACGTAGTTTTGTTTGTTCATTTCAAAACTTTGCATCTATTTCTTGTTTTTCTGGCGCTAAAATGTCGGGTGTCTCCAGATTTTGCTCTGTACTGTAATTATCTGTTATATTTAGTGCATAATACTCTGCCGCCGTTTCTAGTCATTGGAGTCTGATTCCTCATCTCCTTACAGCACCGACAACTATGGAAATATCCCTGCCAGCTTCCTTCATTTCTGCTCCAACCTGGCAGGTGTAAAGAGAAGCGCCTCAGGCCAAAAAAGCAAGAGCACTGCAGCGAGTCACATGAGATTTCTGCTGCCGCTTTCAGCTTCTGCTGCCGTACTGTGAATCTGGAGTGGATGTGCTGAAGAACCCTTGAGAGGAAGACAAACTGGCAAAGACACAGAGGGAGAGAATCAGACAGAGACAGGGTTGGAGGAATGCTTTGAGGAGTAATGGTTGCTTGGAGACCGTTGTCAGGGAGACGGTGAGTCCTTTGGCATCTCAAATGTCCTATATTTATGTTGATTTTCAGGAGGAGGCTTTTTTTGTTGATGTTTTTATTATACTTTTTTTTTTCTCCCCGCAGGTGATTAATGGACAGCAATCAGCTCAGAGAGAGGGTGACTCTTCAGACTGGAATTCATGCAGCCCGTCTGGCAGAATGCAACCTGACACATAAAGGTTTTTATCGCACTTAAACAGGTCAGAAAACTGTAAGATAATGGCAACCATCTGACAGCAACACGGACGCCCACAGGGAGAAGAGGAGGGAATCAGGGACAATATGATGGAATTTGTTTGTGTGACACTCTTATCAGTCTCTCAGAAATGTGACAGATATCCTCCCTCCCTGTGTTTTTCTGTCGCTGACTCATTCTGTGGGCATTTTCTGTGATTCTCGCAGCAAAAGAATACTTCTGGAGAGCATGGAGGAAAGAGGGAGCTTAGAAGATCAAAAAGCCCCCACTGTGTGCCGATGGAAGCTAGCTGAAGTTACTCCTCACTTTGCAGTAAATTCAGACTATTTTTGGTGAGCAAGCACTGCGCATAACTAATAAATGCATATATTCCTGGTGTGAGGGTGTGAGTACAGAGGTAACATTCATGAACTGGTGTGTGGAGGAAGCAGAGATGGGCACACAATGGGTGAAGGAAGTGAGAAGTGAATCTCAGGGGACCCTTTGGGATTTTTCTTTCATAGCACTAAAGCTCTTTGTTGCCCAAAGGTCATTGTTCCCCTGCTTTGTCTAATGAGTCTGCAGTGATAATTACACATGCACACAGCTATAATAAACAAACAGCAAAAGGAAGCAAGAATGAAGCAGACTATTATCGGAATGTCACTGCGCGTGTAATTAAAACCTGGTTTGGTCAGAGCAGGAAGACAACACTGAAGCCTGAGGCCAGGTGATTGTAATGACAAATTGATAATGGAGACACAACTCAATCTTATTAAAAGCGGAATTCCTCTAAAGTCAAAGGCTGACAGCAAAGCCATGCGTTCTGCCAAATATGACAGGACAATAATCAGATTAAATGAGTGTGAGTGCAGCAGCAAAAATCCCTGCACCAGACAATGGAACTTTTTATTTTTCATTACAGCATTTTGACAAAAAGTAAAGTAGTAAAAAAGAGTAGCAGTGCGTTACATGGAATGTATAAATGACTATTATGGTTAAATAACGGTGCACATCATTCTCATTTTGTGTTTTAAATAGTCAGAGATCCACGCAAAAATGTGGAATTCATATTTTTTAGACTGTGTAATATTATGTAATTCTGTCTTCCAGATGAAATAAAGTCATTAGTTAAAGTTTTCATTGTTTAAGATGGTAAATGTGTGTGCAAAATGTGGTGAGAAGAAGTGAAATGGGTGATGTGCTTACCTGCCTGGCGTCCTCTCCAGGGTGCTATGGCAAATGCCTCCCCAGGTGCCTGGGCAGTCTTTTAATGAAATGAGGAAGCATCTCTGTTAGAAGTGGAGATAAATTGTGCCAGTTTGGTCATTCTGGGGTCACTGCTGGTGGAGGTTAGGTTGCTCCACAGCAGTGTTGTGTTCCCTTTTGGCTGCATCAGTGCTTCCAGCTGCTCACACAGGCCGCTCTGTGACACGCATCATTCGTCTTATTGACCAGTTGTCTGAACCGAGCCTCTTGTCCATCACTGACACCCCTCAGAGTTCTTCTGCTGATGACAAAGTTGTATTCTAACAGCGTGAAGAGAAATGGTGAATGTACAGTCCGGTGTGGTGCTCATGTGCTGCTGAACACCGTCTCAGACACACAAGCTTTCAGTCTCACAAAGCTGGGAGTTTATGGAGCTGCTCACATAATTTTGTTAAAAGCCACTGAGTAATCAAAGAATGACCCTTTGATTATGAAAACCTTTTTAAAAAGTCGCCAAAGTTTCTTTAAAAATTTTTGCTTTGAATTGAAAATCCATCAGGAATCCATATTTTGATGTTAAATGTTAAAAATATGACATTAAATCAGCTATATATGATTGAATTTTGCTGAAATAGCAGCGGTTCATGAACACTCTTGCATGCTGTGACCAATTGTGCATGCACCTGCTTTAATAGAAGAGAACTCTTATGAGACCCTTTATGGAGGATGAACGTCTTATAAGTGTCCGTCAGAGACTCCCAGCACAGGGAGACAGCATGCTGTTAGGTGCAAATTGTCTTAAATGAAGCTTTGATTAAAGTTCCATAAGAGAGATCTGATCCACTTTGCCCACCGTCCTTCTTGTCCTTGGCTAGCATGCTGCTTCTTACTGTCAAACCTTTTACATTAATCATGACATCGCTGCTCTGATCCATTAGCCCATACATATAAAGCTGCATTTAAAACCAAGTGAAACGCGTAATATTTTCATCAAACATGAGCCTCTTTGCTATTTTTCGTGTTATTGTTTGATCAAAGGGAATTATACGTGCCTAAACTAAAAAATAAATCAACATGTCCAAACAGGTTTTTAAAGAAAAGTGTACTAAAGTAATTTTTTGTAATTTTTCTGAACTGTTTTCTGGCTGTGCTCTGTGTCCTTCATCCCAGCACACAGAGTGATAGATAAGCAAGAACCAGACGTGACAAAGAGTCATCAGCTGATACAGAGACTGACATCACCAGATAGATGACATAAGCAAGAACCATATGGAGCAAAGAATGAATCACATTATTATCAAACATGATCAAATCTTGATGACTTGAGCTACTGTATCTACTCTCTAAATATGAATAGGAATGATAAACATGTTTGAATGCTATTTTGTCTAATAAAACAATCACATGAATAGAAATGCAGATTAATAATAAGACATCGTCTTTCCTTAGTACCAGATAAAACATTTTCTCCACGTCTCATGGGGAGAAGTCCTGTAAACTGAGTTAATTCTTAATGATGCTCTCTGAGGGAGAGCTGGTCCACGGTGTCCTTCCTTCTATGTCTACAGTGACATAGAAGTCTATAAAACTCCAACAAAGTTTCCTCTGGTGGCTCTGATCTGGTTCATGCCAGGGAATATGCTACGATTAGAGTCTATTTTTGGAAAAAGGCATAATGTAGAGATTAGTGGTATCAGGAAGCTGTGGTACACTTCTAAGTGCCAATAAGATTATTAGAGAACATTAACAAAAAATAGAACTGCAGAAATGTCATATTCACATTCTCTCCAGTCTCGAGAGAAACCGTGGAATTAACAGAACGACTCTACATCACCGTTTGTTTTTCCAAGTACATCTTAATTCTATGTCATGTTCTTTTTTGGCCATTAATTTATACTGAAGCAATCAAATTTCATGTTGAGACTGATATACCACCATGTCATTTAGACTTAAAAAAATATATTCCTTAAATTATTATTTTATTTATATTTTATTGGTAATGACTAGAAATTAAATTCCCTATTTAGAAAAAAACTGAAAATATATACAACATAACATACAGTAAATACACTTACAGTTTTATTCTTTAAAATGTATTTAATTTTTTTTTAAAAATTTATTTATCTTGTTTTAGAGTTTTTTAATGTATTTTTTGGGTTTTATGGAGTTTTTTTGAGTGTTTTGTTTATTGGGGTTTTGTTGTTCTGCTATTAATTGCCTTGAGGATGAAATGTCTTCATTTGCCCCACAATAAAACAGTCCTTTCCAAACCGCCTCCAAACGATGAAACGCTCACATTTTGCTTTTCTTTTTGGGTTGTCTTTTGACATATAGTTGGCATTTCCAAATTGATGAGTGCTTTATTAAAAGGTTCATCTTCATCTGCTGACATTACTGATCCCAGAAGATATTCTGTCTTCTGAAGTATTTTGTAAAGGTCTTTCACTACAACCTTGAATATATCTTGAATGCTTTCTTGGTTAATGAGGTCGATACTTCCTTCCTCTAAGTCAAATTTGGCAAGTACCAAAGTTGAAAGCCTTTCTCTTATAGTTTGGATAATCAGTTTTGAATTTGTGTCCTTGACTTTGTATTTTGACAGATGCCTCAGAAGTAGAAGTAGACTTCTCAGCCTTAGTAGATAAAATTCTTTAGCCGACCCCTCTTCTTGTTCTGGGAATCCATCTCTTGCAATAATTCTGGGTTGACTTTCTTCTCTCCAATGTTTTGCCTGAATTGAAACAGTGGCTGGCTTTGAGACTTGAGAGGACTCTGATCCACGTGGGGGTTTATCTGATGACAGAACCCCGTCTTTAAAAAGATTTTCAATGTCAGTAAGAGCTTGTAATACTTGACTGTTCACTTTTTCTTTTGTTGGTTTTACCATTCCCAGAAAAACCTACCTGGGAACTTGCCTTTTTTAATGCAGTGATCAGTCTTTTCTGGCTTGTCGCAGGTGCATGTGAGTTTTTGATGCAGTCCCTGGGAGGACAGGGCCATTTATGCCTTCTTCAGATTGTGATCAATATTCAAAACAAACCTTTCATCTTAAATCCCGAATGACTTCTTCAGGTCCGCCTTCATCTTGTCAAAGTGTTTTCATACAGTTTGCAAGAAGCTGTGATCCTTTTTTGGTGTAATTTCAGGGATAGTTTCTGTACTTAAAGGGACAAACTTGCAGAATAGTCACTTGGAAAAATGATGCTTGTTGATGTAGTTTCCTCATCTATAAGATGCTATCTAGAATCTTGGTCCAGTGCCAACTCTTTCCAGTGCCTTTCCTCTTATATCTCTACAGATTACCAGGTTGTAGTCTTTTGCCTCTACCAAATTGTGGGTAATCTCCCATTTTGTTCACACTTTTAGCATCACTCTATATGAACTACTTTAATCAAATAATTATGTTCACATGTTGGAGCTGGTGTTACTCATCTTAGAGGACAAATGATACGTGAGGATAAATGTTTCTCCAGTGTGTGGCCTACGATGCCTTTCAGATTTAATATCATTTATTAAGAAAAATCTAGTAGGTTTGGAAGTAATTTAATCCCTTTACTCAATTACACTGATAGAAAAACTGACAGTAAGCAGATTATAAAAATATGAACTTGTCATTCAAGAATGTCACTGAAAAGCTTCCGCTTCTTGGACTCCCCGGTCTGTATTTCCTGCCAGTGTGCTCTCCTGTGTACAAAGTGGGAGAGGGCAAACTTGGCCCACACGTGACGAGCAAACTGATCTGACCTCAGCTGGCTTTCACTTGGAACTGAAAGAGGAAAAGAGACAGGAATGAACATGGGCAGAGTTAGGAGGCAGACAGAAGGTATAATTGTGTGCAGAAATGATTGACAGCTGTCAGTGTTACCAAGTTCCTGCGCGATGCTTTGCCTCTGACTGACTGAAGCGCTGTTCCACACAGCTTCCAGTACACGGCTGCCCAACCTAGAGCAGGCCATTTGGATGTACAGGCCCTGAGAGGACACAGTGGGACGTTAGTTCCTTCATGTTCACTTGAAAAAAAAAAAAAGTTCACTTGAAAAAAAAAAAAAGACAAAAAGGAGTTGCGTACCTCTAGTCTCTTGAGGATCTTGCCCCTGCCTTTATCACTGGACGTAGTGATGAGTGCCTGAAGGACGTGGCTGCCAGCAGGGTCTGAGGCCAGAGTGAGGAGGTCTGCAGGGCTCAGAGCTCGCAGGCTGCTGAGGAGGAATGAACGTTGCTTAAACTTAGCAAGAGCTTGGACCAACCGGGATCCATGGTAGCAGATGGAGGTCAGAGGTACCTAAAAACAGGCAACAGAAGCACATTAAAGAATCTGCAGCACCTGTACGAATAAATTAGTTCAAATGTGTCAACTGCCACAAATAATAATGCATTTCTTTGGGTGCTCACCTCTTTGCCTGTGGCGCCCTCTGCTGTGTCAGAGTGGTAATACACCTCATAAGTGAGCAGGGACATGAAGAGGGGGAGGCAGGCAGCGTGTCGGGAGCCTGGCTCTGCACAGTGGAAAGCCTAAAGGCAGCAAAGATAACACGGCTTCCCTTAGATGCCAGTTTAACATCAAAGAAAACTGCTGGTTCTTACCGGCTTTTTAAATTAGCCAAGTATAACCTCAGAAGATCGACA
This sequence comes from Craterocephalus amniculus, assembly GCA_036024015.1. NCBI lineage: Eukaryota > Metazoa > Chordata > Actinopteri > Atheriniformes > Atherinidae > Craterocephalus > Craterocephalus amniculus. The sequence goes on from JAVQJG010174025.1 coordinate 14,078, forward strand.
ACGCATTACACTTCATTTATTCAACAAAAATCGAGCTAAATGTTTAAAAAATGTCATAATTCAGGACCCTGTGTCTCTCATTGCTCTGGAGGACTCATGGGTCACGTCATTCTTTTTTACTTTTGTTGATTGCTGGCATCTGCGTGTATATATGTGTTATCATTAGTGTATTTTGACTGAATGATCAGAGACATGCTTGTAAGCAAAGATTTTTAGATTTATTTCATATGCATGACCAAGCCAGAGACAGAGTTCCTCCAGGACAGGGGTAGTAATAACCAAATTCCCCTTTGTTTGTTGGTTTTTTTCTTTTTTTTAACTGAGAAAAAATCTGAAGTTCTTAATCCCATTTAGTGGGATTGCAATTCACGCCCCGCCCCTGTGTAGTGATTGAGCATAATCATCAGCGTTGGTCTTGGAGGTGCCTGTGACCATAACGGGTCTCAGACCGGTGCAGCTGAACCACCGGTGCAGATGGAGCGCATGCTACGGGTCCGAGTGCTTAGGAATCAGAAAAGCCTTGTTCAGAGAGTCTTACCGAACACTGATCACTTCATAAGTGGAATGTAACAAGGATTGCCAAGCTTTGGTTCTAGCGTGAATTCTGCCATCTTTTCTACAACATGAGCTGCAGGGGGCGCCCAAGACTTCAGACACATGGGCCGTGTCTCAATCAGCGCACTTTCATAAGTGCACTGCAATTCAGTGCGTAGTGCGCGCAGTGCACTTCGTCTGTAGTGCACACTTTGGTGGCTAAATGCT
>JAVQJG010174034.1:0-10705 GCA_036024015.1 Craterocephalus amniculus
AAGTCTACCAACACTGAGCCCACAGAGATACAGATATGCATCAGCTGATTGCTGACTGGCTGAAAGTTGCCCAAAACTGGCCTGACTCTGACAGAAAACTAGTGATTTCATAACAAACAAGATAAAGTTACAGCAATGTTGCCTTTGTGGGCACTAAAGGATTGCCTTTAAAAATATTCATACCTTTAAGCCCTCATCTTTTCACTGTGTTCTTTCTCAGCTAATAAGCTCCTTCACATGCATAATAACTCCACTAGGTTAGGTCCACTAAGTGGACAGCTATGTCTGTCCATCAGACAGTTATATGCAGTACACTCCACAGAGCTGATGTCTTATAGAAGAGTTAAAAAACAAACTGCTTACAGAAAAGTTTACCAAAAAGGCATCAGGAAGGTCTTTTTATCAGGTGAGACTAGAAAAATACTTTCTTACCATAGAGGATAGTGCTATATCTGGCCCAAGCTCAACACCTCTATCAACCGGGATCATCATACTCATTGCAAAGCACAGCAGTGGCAGCACCATGCTGTGGAGGAGTTTTATATGGCAAGGACTTAGAAACTGGATTAATGGATGATTTTAAATTTGAGAGTGGGATGGAGGCCCACCTCTCACCAGAACAATGACCCCTCAGTATACTGCCAAAGTAACATGGGTGGTTTAAAAAGCATTGCAAAGGGGATGAAATTTTCCAGTACATTTCTAGAAACTTTCCATGTGAACTTAAGCTGGGGAGTTATTGGGAATTTTTGGTAAATAGCTCAAATTTGGGGATAATTTGAACAAACTGTATCATAAAAGGAATCTCAATTTGTCTTGTCATAAGTAGACATCCATGTAAAATAAAACAATTCAGAAAAAAGACATTTCAGAAGATTTATTTCAAAATAGAACTTAATTATTGTACTGAATAAAAATATTACTCATTCCCCCAAACATCAGTACTCCAGGGTTGAAGAAATCTTCAAGGCATGTGATGTTCTGATGTTCATAAATATTCAGTTTGCCAGCATTAAATCTAATTGTTTTAGCCAAGATTATGCTACAATATATTTTCCTGAACTATATTAAAATGCCCTATTAAAGGAAACAGGCCTTCAATTTAGTAAATTTGTGGTTAAATCACAAATATCTCCATCAATTCCCATAAGAAGTTTCCAACTTTTAAACTTCCTGGAATTTTGTAAACCCTAAGTTTACATGTGTTGGAACGGCCGAGTCAAAGTCCAGACTTGGATCCATCTAAGGGTCTAATCCATAAAAGGGTGCATGACTTCAGGACTCCTGGACACCAGCAGAACTTGAAAGAGCTGGAACATTTTTAATTTGAGAGACGGGCAAAAATTTGCAGCTGTGATTGCTGCAGGAGCTGCCTCTGCTTCAGTACTTTTTGAAACAGATTTGGTTTATTTTTTTTCATTTCACGTCAACAATCTGGACTTTTTTTTGGCAGATTTTTAAAATCATGGGAAAAAAAAAATTTTATTTACTGGTTGTAATGGGGAAAAAAAGAAAAGCTAAAAGAAAAATGTGAGAAACCACAGTATGTATGAATCTTGCCTAAATAACTGGACAAGGCAGCTCTCCTGGACATAGAAAGATCTTGTTTGGGTAAACTTATTGTTTGGCCCGCTGTAATTTAGGGTCTTAAACAGCTAATCAGGTAGTACATCTGTAGCTTCATGTGAACAGATTTTAACATCAATCTTATAACATTTGTTGCCCTCATGTAATGTACGTTCCCCAAATCTGGAGGATCCGTACCTTCTGAGTCAGCTGGTTTTCCCCCAACTGGAAACCCCCCAAAAACAGAGCTGAAACCAGTTTGTTGTTTATGTGAATACGAGGTTAAAAAGTGGTTTGATTTCTTTTTTTACTGGATACATAAACACACTTGTGTAATATAATAAATATTAACTTACACCTGTCACTCTCAGCACACCTTCCACTGAGGAGAAAATAAGGTAGAGAAGACCAACAGCGACCAAACGATGCACCGTGGTTCCCAGCCTGGGTCTACAGCAGAGGGAGGAAAGTTAAACACAAGTAAAACTAACAGCAAGATCCCCACCAATTCTAGTTTGAATATAACAAAACTCTGCATTTAATAGGACTTAAAAAAGAATAAAGAAAATATGATCAAACAGTATTTGTTCTACCTCACTATGCCATAGCCAAGACTGACGATAAGAACCAGGATTCGAGCCAGGGATCTTTTAAGTGCAGAGAGGAGCTCAGCAAAAATCACAGCACCTAGAACTGAAAAGAAAAAGGAAAGAGATTATCAAAAATGAACAAATCAGGGAAAAAATGTGGAGAAGAAAGAAAAGACAAACCATAGTCTCCTTTGTAACGGATGTTCTGGTATTCTGAGTAGAAGACGGCTTTCTCCAGCATCCCGAGGATGATAACGGCGCCGATCCAAAACTGGATCCGCAGCAGATCCCTCCAGTAACAGGCACACCAGAAGAGCCAGAGAGCCCCGAACAGGACGTACACAATGCACATGATCATGAAAAACTGGGGTGGGCAGAAGAGAGAAACAGCTTTGTATGATTTACCAGCATCATATCATTACAGAGGACAAAAAAAACACAGCTAATGATAATACACACCATCATCAGAGGCCAGTCTGCTGGGGAGGAGTAGTCATGGGGGCCCTTCATCTCCACTTTCACTGAGGAATAAATCAGATACTAGTCATCTCTGCTGAGGTTTTTAAAGCTGATAGGATGTCAAAGCTCCTTGAACAAAAAGGCTGTTTCTCACTTGTAAAAGAAAAGACAAGCTGCTCCGCTCCGATTTCTTCATCTTCCATCCCACGAAACATGGGCTGCACTTTCACTATGAAGAGATACGGGCTGTCCTCCCAAGCCGTGGCCACGGCTCCGACGTCCTGGAAAAGGTTACAAGAACATCAAATTTTCCAATCTTCTCAACACCTGAGAGTTTGACATTTTTTAATTTAAAAAAGACAAAATCTAAAGATTTATAAAGAATATCTCACTGGTTTGTCAGGCCAAGTAAAACTCTGGTTCGATGGATCACTCTGAAAGGAAAGAAGCTTTGAGTAAGCTTGAAATGCCAACATATGCAGATCAGATTAATGACAATCTTATGGTTGTGATCAGTAATTCACCTTTGGGCTGGTTAGTGGCTGATAAGGGTTGAACTCTGCAAAATAAACCTATTTAAAAAAAGAAGGGGAAATAAATTTAAACAAATGACCGAAAACACCTAAATATCAATCCAGTGCTGCAGGAATAAACACTTTCAGATGATAAATAATGGATATAAAACCAAAAATTATCTGTTGCAATGTGACTCAGCGTCTTTGCCTCGGCTACAGACCTTCGGTGAGAAGAGGGAGGAGCAGTTGTCAAAATACATGTAGCCCTGACTGTAGAAGCCGCTCCAGCCGTCTTTCAGCATGTGATCCATCCCGAACATGTTCATGGCTTTGTTGTCCTGCAGAGGATCAGACACATACAGCCAGTTAGCTACCTCCAGCGGGAAACAGGCTGGTAGTAATAACACCAGTAGCAAAAAACAAACTGTGTGCATTTACTGTCACATGGAGGAGAGGCAAGCATGCCTTAATGTAAGCGTGTTATCAGTGTGATTTTAGGTATTTTTGTTTCTCTTCTTCTCTTTAAAAACTTTTTGGGTGGAAGTGAAAAGGTCATTTTTTTAAAGCAGATTACACTGAATCCCAAATTAATTATAATGTCTCTAAATCTGGATAAACATTAATTTAGTAAAGCAGGAAGTGCTTTTAATGATTTCAGCTTTTTGATAGCAAAAAGATGTAGTAAAATTGGAAAATTATAAAATGGACCTAGAATCTCCCAGTGGTTGAAACAGCTTTTGTGCAGTCTACCTCTGGAAAGGATAACGTACACCCGTAAGTATAAAAAACATGTTTTCGACTGTTGAGGAAAATAGCCAATAAGCTGATGGTCATGAGGTCTGAAGAAGGAGAAGTTCAATTTGCTATAAATTACTAGGGATGGAAGGAGCGAGGAGCTCTCCTCAGTCGTCCCCCGGCCAGTTAGTTTGTGCCGTGTAACCTAACTTCTGTCATAAATACTCTAGTCGGACTGGGACTCTTGAATACGGCGTTAGAGTATGGGTTTGGCAACATTCGGGGGAAAGGATTCTGGTGGACAGCCCAGCTCATGCGGGCCACCCCTCGGACAGGACAGAGATGATATCCCTGAACATCAGTCGAACATCGCCTTGCTGATAGGCGACAAACAACGACACAACCTTTGTTGACTTTTTCAAGACCTAGGATTTTTCTGATGACTTGACTAACTTTTAAAACCCTTGCATCTATGTACGGCATCTAAAGGTGATTACTTCTTCAATTCTAAAGAAGTTATGTTGGTGTGAGGCCCTGTTCGGTTTTGTTTTTTCCTATTTATGTGTGTGTTTGTGCTGTTTTATGCATTATTTCCTTGTTGTCACAGTTTTTCTTCCTGTTTTTGTACAATTATGATACTAAAGTGCTTTGTAAGTAATGTAAGCGTATCTTTCAGAAAAAAAAAATTGATAATACAATATGTCTAGAAAAAGAAAACTTCAGATAGACTTGATCATAATGGGGATTAAACATCATGTGTTGACTTTACTCTGATGTGCAAAAAGACCAAATGTACGGCAGCTGGACATCTTTTACGTTGGATTTATTTCGGGTTTTACGTTTCATTTGGATAAGAACTGTTTTTATGGTCTTCACGTCCACTTTTAGGACTTTAAGACGTTTTTATCCACATTCCAGAAAGTGATGAAAAGATGCTCCACTGAGTCTGACAGCTGGCTGACTGACTAAACCCCATCTAAACAAAAACACCTTCTTCGTGTTACAGGTGATCCAAACTCGCTTGTTGAAGCACTGAGTTTGAAAAGCTGCAGGACAAAAAGTCAGCGCTGACTTAGAGATGAAAGTGGAGCCCAAGGCCAAGAAACCTCTTCATAAAGGAGACGACTGACAGGCTGATGATGCTGAACGAGAAGCAAAAGCTCCTCAAACTCACAAAGAAAAGGCAGGAGCCTTAAGAAACTGTTGTAATATTTAGATGCTAAGAAGTAGAAATGCGAAAAGCGAACTCACCGGTGTGTTGAAGACCTCGTTGTAGCACACAGATGAGCGCAGGTACCAGCTGATGTTGAGCGCCAGGGTTCTGTCACATAATCCTGTATCATTTTGGACTGCAGGGAGAAGAGCGGATAATGAGTAAAATGGACGCAATTTCTACCAGCTTTTCCTTCTATAGCCTTTCTGGTGCTGTTCGGCTTCTAAAAGGTGACCTCCAGTGTTTTTCATGATCATGCTGCATCGTGTCTGAGTCTGCTATCAGTGAGAACAAAATCTCCCATCTCTCTTTAATGTGATAACAGATTTCTCAGGTCATGTCTGATGAAGGCAAACTGGCATTTTAAGAGGAAAAAGACATTATATAACATTATATAGATAACATCTGTGCTACAAATAGGATTTTTTAATAACATGTTTACTGTGAAGCTGAAGTCACCTGTGGCATTTCCCCCTTTATGAGTTCTAAAGCTTTGCATATTAATAATCAAAAAAGTAAATTTTGTGTCATTTATAACTAATAGAAGTACCAATAGATTTGGAACCAACATTGCTCTGCATCTCTGAAAGATTTTCTTCCTTTCTTCTACTTTTTTTAAAAAGTAGAAGTTTTGATGATTTGCTGTTTTTTATTTTACAACATGAAGAACAACTCACATGTGGGAAACATTTAACACAGTTGCTAACTTTCCCACATTAATGATCACTGAAACCGTGCTCAGAGACACCGGGCTACATCTCAGACTCTACAGGCTTTAAATGATGAAGTTCATGATATTATGAGTAGAGAAGGACTGAACATGTTTGGCCTGTGTGGAAATGCTTCAGAAGAAAACTAGAGAGCTTCAAAAGACCTCAACAGCAAAATAAAGAGGAGGAAACGCTCTGCCTGAAATGTGTGGGCAAGGAATGCAAACAATTTATGGATTATCAATTAATCGTTGATAAGAAATGACTTGGCTAAAATCAATTAATCGCAATTATTTATTTTGAGCCTGTAATCCCTCGCCAGCCCACATGAGGCGCACTTAACGGCAGAAGTCCTTGATGCACATGCAGGAACACAAGAGAAGCTGTCGTCTGACCACAGACATAATAATTTAATTCATTATATTAAATTAAAGGGACTATACCCGATTTCACGGCCGGCTAGCTTAGTTAGCGATAGCGGCTAGGTTTTTTTTCTTTTGTGTGACGCTTTTTCTCGGCTATGGGGTTTAACTTTCGTAACTTAATATCAGATCACTATGGGAACGCAATTACTGGCTGATCGGAGTTTGGACATTCCGAAAATTAACCTGGCAGAGAAAGAGCGTTATGCCAAAACTAGCCGGATGTGAAAGCGGGTATAGTCCCTTTAAGTTTGGAATAATACCAATAATACTACTAATATCAATAATAATAATAAAAATAACATTTTTTGTGTGAATGTGTTGTTCCTACTGTTAAGAATAAATCTTTAATTAAGGAATATGATTTGCATATTCTCTTAAGATAGCATTTTCGTAGAAAGGAACTCTCTTCAGAGAGAAATTTAGCTTTTCAGAATAATTGCCGCATATCAATTAATCGATCATCGATCGATAAGATGAAACAACTATTTATTAATTAATTACTTGATAATTTGCATTACTAGTCCGCGCCATGATAAAAGAAAACTAAGCGCTTACAATTATCCGATGAATTAACCTCCACCGCTTCAATGTAAGCGTGCACTGAACAAGAGGAGAAAATCCTGGGCTGATATCGGGCTTCATAGCACCTCTTATGAGGATTGTGTCCAACAGTTAAAGCCTGGGTGAGATTGAGTCATCCAACAGATCAATGATCCCAAACACAAGACAAAATCTATAAAAGAGGAATAATCAAAGAGTTGCATTGACCCAGTAAAAAGAGACCTCACCCTGATTAAATGTGGTAAAAGCTTAAGACAGCTGAGCTCAAATTAATGCCTGTGAACACCAGTGAACTGAAGCAAAAGAGAAAAGCAGGCAAAACCTTTGAGACCTGTAAGGATCGTGGGATATTTTGATTAATAAAACTGTAGAAATTTAAAACCTCATATTTATTTTTATGTGACTGAATGGTTGCAAATCCATATTATGTTTTCCAAAAGAATGAGTGTTTTAAGACAGTTAGTTTGTTATTTCACCTAATAAGCTCGCCCATCTTATCTAAACTTTCTGGCCTGTGGAACAGCCAGCTTGTTTGTAATAATTGGATCCATTCAGAGCCACGATTAAGTAGCCAATTGTGAATTTCAGCACACACAGACATCTTGAGATAAACAACACAATCTTAGTGGTTTTATGGCAAAGGCAGAGAAACTCCAGTACAAGCCAAGTCACTTGATTACTGTTGAGTGCTGCCTTAACCTTCAACTGTTTTGTTGACAAAATCTGACTGTTCTCTGTTAATGTTTTCATTCAAGGACCTGCTAAACAGCATCAAGTGGAAACACAAATTAAATGGCAGCACAATAAACAACATCATGAGTCAGTTCAGAGGCTTTTATTGATGCCTTGTGGCTTTCCTCTTAATTCCCGTGTAAATCTGCTTCAATTAAAAGAAATTAGTTTGTTTTTTTAAAATTGTTGTAGGAGAGACAAAAGATATATTGCATCATGTAAATATCAGACTACTTACACCTCATGTAGATGGTTGTGTTGGCATACAGCGTCTTTCGAAACACAGCATCTTGTGTCTAAAAAAACCCCCCAAAAAAACAAGATGAAATCAGTCAGCTGCTGTTTAATTTAATAACTTAATCTCACAGAAATTACTTCATTGCAAATGCACCCTGGTCTGTACTAAAATATCCAGTTCTCCAGGTTACAATGCTTCGAAAGAAAAAGAATAAAGTTTCAAGTACTACAATATCTGGTTCTTCAGGTTACAATGCATTGAAAGAAAAACAGTAAAGGTTCAAAGCCCGGGAACAACAGAGATGGATCCACAAAACAAATACTACAGTAACCACAAGATTATGTTACTGCATACACTTGTCACATTAAATACTTTCAACAAAGCAATAAAATAAATAAAGTCATGTCATTGCATATTATCTACTATGCAAATTGTTTATGTTTACATACCTCTAAATTAGTTTTTTTTATTTACATTTAAATGTCAAAATTAAGTATTTTTTATTAGAATGAGCATTTTAATAAATAATGCTTATCTTTAACGCTTAATATAAAATAAATGGTGACTAAACATCCTGTTAAACATATATTTGCTTTAATAAACCCTGACAGATGAACTGGCTATCCATTTAGTGTTAATTTTGTTAAATATAATAGGTTTATAGTGAAATGGACGTAAATGTTATGATCCCAAATCAAAGGATTTTAAAAGAACAAATGTTATATTTCGTTAGGCAGGAGAAATTTGAGCTGTCAGCAGCGCTCTTGACAGGTGAACAATGCACTGGAGAGGAAAGCTAGATGCTACGTAGCTACTACAGCTAACAGCTGCTGAAGAGTTAGCATAGCAAACTGCAAAATAACCGTAAATCTGCAACTACCGAACATAAAACACTGACCGAGTTGATGTTCACGCTCCATACAGAGACTTCTGCCGACTTGACGGGATGGAAAACTAATGCTAAAAGCAGTAGACATAACCGATATGCCTGTGCATCTGGCATCTTCATTAGTGCGTCTACTAGACGTATCCGCCTCCGGTTCCGGGTGATTCTCGCGATAGTTCACGCCTTTGCCACGAGGGGGCGACAATGATCACTGGACACGTAATAGTCCAACTCTGGATTTCTGAGTACTTTCATGCATATTAACTTTTTTTTCCCTAAAGAAATAGATTACTGAACGCTATTTTAGTATGGTTGATGGAAAGTTTTAATAAAACACTTTCGCCTGAGGTTGGTATTTTCTGCTCTTAGTAACATGTAGAGAACGTAAAAAATATGCTATTTCTTAAAGAAATAAAATAAAATTACATCGGGTGAAAAAAGAAATAAATACATATATAGTTTTGATTCATTAGTCCAAATTTCTCTTGTCTAAAGGTATTTGCTTAAAATGCTTAAAATAAGTTTCAATATTTCTCTCTTTGCAGCATTTGCGTTGGCCTACATGTGTTTTACTTTCAAATAAGGGTTTATTTCCCATGTTTGTCTCTATTTGACCCCCCTTGTGTAAATTTAAAAAGAAAACAGACATTTAATGTGACATAAAACGACTAATATCAAGGAAAGTCTGGTCTGAACTGACGGGAAAAATGAATGCCATATGTATGAAAATCCTAACCGGAAGTGTAGTTGTTAGTAGCGGAAGTTTTCTTTTAGCTACAATGTTTCCATATGTTGTTGAAACGTCCTTTTGTGAACTCTCAGGCAGTCAATTAAAGTAGTTGGTATTCACTCAGGAGGATTAATCGACTGTGAACGACAGTTGCTTTTACCTGCTTGAAATGGCGGGAAAGAGCCAGCCCGTTGTTAGGTATAAACATTTTGTATTTCACTGCTGCAACAGCGACAAGCTGACTTTGTTGACCTTTGACATTTCCCATTCAGACTGCATGAAAAAAGCTCATGGTTATGAGAAAAACAAGTATCTCACTTTGTCCCAGGGAACAAAAGCTGTGCTTTTTGCAACGTGTACTGCTAAATGAATGAAAGCTTGTATTTGAGGGATGGAAACCCACCAAGTCCTCTGATCATATTTTTGTTTGTTTATTGATGTTAAATTTACGTTTACTACAGGTAACAATTAAACTATAATTTGGGGAATTTTATTCTTTATATGAAGCAGCCTACTTACGAGGTAGATTTAATTACATGGCTTCATTTAAAAACTATTTTCCGACTTGGTTCTTAGTGTTGTCCCTGATGATGAAGGGAAGGAAAAATTCAAGAAAATGGATGATGTTGCTTTTTACAGGTATGTTGAGCCCTACATTTTAATTTAGAATAACATTTATTATATCTATATTTTTATTATTAAATGGATTATTTGTCTTTTTCAAGGCGACAGATTCAAGGGCCAAACCCCGTGCACCAAGCCCTTCTGGACACCATGGTGCTCACTGAAAAAGGTGCACAGCTTGAATTATTGGATCCTGAAACTCAGGTCAGAATTTCCAAAAGGTCTAATACAAAATAATCTACTTCTTTTCTCAAGTTCGAAGTCGTTTTACGCTGCCGATTGTTTAAATTTCGTACCCGAGTTTTAATATATGAGATGTAGAAAAGTTTAAAGTCTGATTATTGTATTAAAAGGCTTTCATAGGATGTTATTGCTACAGAATAGTACAACTTGAACCTCATTTAATAAAATCTACCAGTGGTCACTCTTAGTATTGATCTCAAAGGACTTCAACTATCTTTTTTAAAAAAAATTCTAATTAGCAGTAATGAAAAGCACATCTTCCCCGTGGACAATGAATGATGAAGTGAACTTTGGCCTTAGATGCTCTACTCCCCATAATATGACCTCTTCTTTTTACAGACCAAACTGCTGCTTTCTTTGTCCCCCTGCACAAACGACACTATAAGAATATTGATAGATGAACTCCAGCCCATTAAAGCGCGCTACCGAGTTCCAGATGTGATGACTGGAGAGCCGCACTGTGAACAGTAAGATAAAG